>JANBPO010001202.1:0-34180 GCA_024336825.1 Amorphophallus titanum
GGTCTTCATGCAGCAGCAAGGCAAAGCTAAGGAGAATTGTGTGTGGGTTACTTGGTCTTTGTCTAAGGATGCTGAGTATATGTCACTTGTACTTTCCTCGCTCGTTCTTTCCCATGGCACACAAGTCTATGCCCACTATGCGTGAGACGTTATGACAAGAGTGTGACCATGCACACATGTGATGTCACGCTTCCCAGTACTCACGAGGCCATGTCCGACCGCTCGATCCGAGCCGAGATTGACCCTCGCCTAGGCACCAGTCCAATGCACTCGCCAGTCACCGAGTCACAAGCCCCTCGTTTTGCGGAGTGAACACGGCCCACGCCACGAGAGGAACACTCTGTAAACACGTAGATACCCGCTTTATCACGCATTGACCTGGGCATCGACCATCGTGTCATAATTGTCCTACGACTTGCGCCTATTGTACTTTGGCCACTATGGCCCACGTGTAAAGCCATATAGCTCTCAGAAATTATATAGCCATTTGGATGTATGCACTCGCATCCACATTCAGGCCCTCAGCCCTCTTTTGTTGTGTCACCTAGCGTGAACCCCTCAACATCTCTGACCCCAGTCAACCCCATCCTGTCTAGTGTGAACCTACAGCTGCGAAGTGCTCCCTACTCTTCACCCAAGATCTCAAGCCTACACAGACTTCTCTTCAGTAGCGGAACGAAGGTGTTCAGATTAAATCCGATGTAAGTAAACACCGACTACTTGCCGTCGGTGGGGAAAGACGTCCTATACACAACTCCCCATAGTCTACTGTGCACTTGGACCTACGGATCTGACCCTTCCCTCCACGTGTCCCTCACCTCTCGAGTCTATGTGTCGCGCCCTGGTGGCGCTTCTTTGGTCAACTTTCGGTTCCATGGGTGATTGTCAAAAAATCGACTAGCACGCCTGCATCCCAGCCATGTTTTCCTTAAAACTCAGAAACCTCCCATGCCATTCGATCTCCACTCGTCTTTCCGTATAAGGCAAGTGCACGGTGCCACTTTGAGGAAGATATGGCCATGAGTGGGGGTGCCCGAAGCACACTATATTCCGGCATCTCTCCCGTAGTTATGTCTGACCCCTCACTCCGGCCACTACACACACCGCGCCAGTGAGAACCCCTGCCGTGTGTGAACAAAAGGATGGCATGCCTGGTGGGATGTCTCTCACCTTCCTTCTTTCTACTGAAGGGAAAGCCTGTGCCAGCCCTGAAGTCCTGGTGCCCTTTTCCAGTCCTTGTAGGAGAGGTAGAAGAAGAGCACCTGCTCGCACTTCCCAGCACGTTCCAGTTCACCCTCCAGTTGCCGGATCGTGCTCAATGACCGTCAGCGGTCGTCACCCCTGCTTGTTCGACGAGTCAACAACTATGGCGACCGTCACCTATGGTCCCATTGTCATCGCCGCCCATGCGCGGGTGGGCTACTTGGCGGTGCTGATTACTTTTGACAGCTTCCCCCTAGTCGTTGGATCACCTGACTTCTTGGGTGTGGTCCCTGTGGCGGCTCCACCACCACCCTCAGCTCCCATCTCTTCTGGCGCCGTCAACATGCCATGCCCGCCGCCAGTCTCAGTGGCTAGACCGAGTGTGAGACTCGGGTCTCCCATTGTCGGCCCCTGTAGGGGCTCTAGACCAGCTCCCACTCGGGCTAACACCACTCCCGGGCCCAGACCCGACCGGCTCCCGATGCGAGATCTGTGCCCTGAGTCTCAGACCCTACCACTATAGTTCGCTCTGGCTTCTAGCCCCGGGCCTCAGTTGAGTTGACATCTAGTGTGGGTCTCCACTCTTAGGTGCCCGGCTCATTAGCACCTCACTTGGGCCGTCAGCCCCGAGCCTTAGCTGAGCCAGCTCCTTGCAAGGGTCTCTCGACCCAAGGATAGGGCTCCCCAGTATCTCATTCAGGCCTTCTGACCTGAATTTCTAACATGCAACCGCCTCACCTGGGCCATCCATCCCTGGTTCGAGGATGCTCAACATCCAAACTGGGCATGCAACCATGGGGCCTCTCGCGGGCGACCCCTGGCGAGAGTGATCCGTGTCAGGTTCTGCATCCCTCGGCTCCATCGTGGGGGCATGTTCCCTACAACTTGACGATGCTGACTCCCAGTACGTGTCTACCTCTATGGGATGTGGTGGCCCCGGTATGGACCGAATGCCCTGTGCCCCACCTTCCAGTCCCGCCAGTCCCCAGTTCAGGCTCAAGGCCTCGGGTCACCGACACCCCGGCACCCCCTGCAGTGCCAACTCCTAGTACAAGCATGTCATTGCGAGCATCCGCAACACTGTTATCAGCTCGGGTGAGGGCTTACACTCGAGCTGCCTAGCCGTCGGCCTCCACTACAGACTTTGGGTCTTGGGGACTGATTCCAGTATTGTCGGTCGATGGCCTTGTGCCACTGGCATTCATGGGCCGAGTTTTCTCGGTCTACCACCTCGGAGCAGACTCATCTTCGGCTCCCCAAAAGAAGCATCGTCATGGCCGTAAAGGCAAGCGACCTGTCACTGCCACCAGTAACTCTAGCAAGACCATCCTTGTCGGTAATCTATGGATCCGTCTGGCTGGGGGCGAACCCATCACACCCCCAGAGCGATTCATCTCCACGGTCCCTACTACCAACTGCTTTAGCCTTATGCGTCGAACGTGAGAAGACAAGGCAGAACTCAGAAGGGCAGACGCTCCCGCAGCGGCCCAGAGACACCAGCGCTAGTTTGGTGTCCGAACTCCCAAGCCCCGTCGAAGAGGCAGTGACAAGGGAGACCAAAAGCCTGACTTGAGAAGAATCTAGGTTACCCCAGAGGAAGCTCAAGCCCTCCGGAAGGCATGTCTTAGCAACCCTATCTAGGCATTAGGACGTTGCGCCAAGCAAGGTGTGACTGATTCCGCAGCTGCATTGCCTGACGATGCCCAGCCACTCCTCGCCTCTCATTCAAATAGGTGGAAACAGAGATGGGCTCGTTCTGGGCCCCACCAACATCTAGCCTCGAGTTCTTCTCTGGCAGATGCCGTGACAGGGACTCCTCTTCAGTGCACCTCAATCTTTGATAGGCTGGGGACACCTGTCCGCCCCAAGAGGCACTCCCAGAAAAGGCGGACGGTCCGGCTCCTCAGTGACGTGGTCAAGGTGTTCACGTGCTATACCACCGGGCACCAGCCTGAGGTTTAGACCGTCTCCAGCCTAAGGTTCAGACCGACGATCTGAACTAGCCTATATATCACCTCAAGAGGCCTTATCACCCGACTCAGTCGTCGACTTTAGTCGGTCATGTCAGCAGTTCTACTAGACCTCAGGCATCGGCACGAGCAGAGGAAGTCCCCGTTGAGGAGCGTGCCACCTCCGTCAATGCGGATCCAGTTAACAATGATCCTCTAGTCGGTGAAGCTCAAGAGGTAACTCTTGAGACTCTTATGAAGGAGAACCAGCACCTGAAGGCCCTCCTACAAGACTTGCTTCAAGAACGTGACCTTCATCCTCAGCTGCCTATCAGGCCTTTGACGGAGACATTGGTCCCACCAGGAGGGCAAAATGGCACCAACACCTCAGTTGCAGTCGTCTGGACCCCTACAATAACCGAGTTCGGCACACCCTTGGCCGAAGCTCAACCATGGCCATCCAACACACCAGTGCCAGAAAGCATCATGGCCCAACGCCAGATGATAGAGTGGATCATTGAGAACAAGCTCGCCCAGTTTGGAGAAGGGATCGCAGTAGTGGACCTATATAGTGTCCCCTACCCGCTACATCACCAGCTCAAGAAACTCCCCTCGGAGTACGC
Organism: Amorphophallus titanum; assembly: GCA_024336825.1. Taxonomy (NCBI): domain Eukaryota; kingdom Viridiplantae; phylum Streptophyta; class Magnoliopsida; order Alismatales; family Araceae; genus Amorphophallus; species Amorphophallus titanum. The sequence continues at coordinate 3,776 of JANBPO010001202.1, forward strand.
CAAGTGACCAAAGTTGCAGAAATTTGACGGTCACGGGTCTCCGCATGAACACTTGGCCTACTACATTATGGCCATGGGTGAACTCGCATTGGATGAGTCCTATCTCCTCCGCTATTTTGCCACCTCACTTATAGGAACAACCTTCCAGTGGTATTCCCTCCTGAAGCTCTACTCGGTCATCGATTGGGCAGATCTCCAGAAGAAGTTCCTCGACCATTTCCAAACAGCCAAGCGGAAGGTCTCCTTAGCCGAGCTCTGCTCCCTCCGACAGAAGAAGGGCAAGAGTGCCCTTGAGTTCATCAAGAAATGGCAAGACCTCAGCATGAGGTGTGTCAATCCGCCAGTCCAGGAGGATGCCATCACTATCTGTTGCCGAGGCTTGGCGGCTAGGTTAGCGAAAAGCTTCTCGGCACCAACGTCAAGGGTTTTGACCAGCTCAATTCGGCGGTCGCAGAAATAGAGATGTTCTTCACCGTTAACCTGAGCTACATCTTAGCTAAGGGTAAGCAAGTGCGGGAATGCTAGCCCGGTAAGGAGGTGAACACCATTGAATTCACCCCCACTACTAAAGCCCGCAAGGGAGCCGTGACAAGTTGTTCCGACAAAAGGCCAGCGGACAAGCCGGCCACTCTCTCCTTCTCGGAGCGTATGAATATGCCCTTCTCTTTCAAGAAGGAACATACGAAGATGCTCTTCAACCTCTGCATGGCCCAGAGGATCATCGATCTACCTGAAGTCCGCAAGCCGGACGAAGCCCAGAAAATCGACGATCCCAACTACTACTTATACCATTGCATGCTGGGTCACCCCTCGAAGATTGTTACGTCTTTAAGACCCAGGCACAGAAGATGATCCGAGACGGCCTTATTCAGATGAAGAGTGGCCTTGTCGATCCTCCGCAGCCACATATGTGGTCCAGACCAACCAAAGCAGCATGTGTGGTTCACCATTAGGCTAATGTGATCCACATGATGGTGGCATTTTCTCTCTCTAATGATGAATCAGAGGAGCCCAGTGCTAACCGAAGAGAGCGATCAATTTGGTATCCAGGGTGGAGGCCCTGGCACGATCGCAGACCCCTCTCCTTCCCCAGAGAAAGAACCCTATAGCTCTTCGACATCCTCGTCGCGAGGCCACAAGGGTGTACCTCTCGAAATGAGAAGATGGCTAAGAAGAAGTTGTACACCACTTTTGTTCGCAGCTCTAACATTGCTAGCTCCTCTGGGCCTACTAAAACTACTCCATCATATATATTTCAATTTAAGGCCCAGAAAAATGAAGAACAAACAAAATTTGTGAAATATGATAAGAAAACAAAAAGGGACAAACAAATGAAAAAGGGGAAGATTGCCCCTACTTGTGTCTTGAAGTCTGCCTATTCTGTTACATCTGGTGAGTCGGTGCATACTACTTGTAAATCTTTTATTGATTCGTATGCTTCTGACAAAAGTGTTTCGTGCCTTTATTGTGGCAAGATAGGCCACGTAATGGATAATTGCAAGCTAAAGTTAGAAGATGAGCATGTGGCTGAAACAAAGTATTCTAACAATTTTTATGATAGAAATCATGCCATCAAGAAGCTTAATGGCTCCTGTCATTATTGTGGTAAGTATTGTCACATTATGAATGATTGTCTTGTAATGAAACAAGATGCTAGAATGCCTGTTAAAACACCTGCAAATCACCATGACCCCAATAGAAACACCTTTTCTCCTAATCAGCATATCATGTGCTTCAACTGCAACAAACCTGGCCACAAAGCCATTGAGTGTTGGTCGGGAAATTATTGGGGTAACAATGCCACTAAAGGTAAGCACATCAAGTGCCTTGAATGTGGAAAGTATGGCTATATAGTCAAGGACTGTTGGCATGTTCAGGGAAGGAAAGACAACAATGAATCTGTTAAATTCCCTGTGAATAAACATATGTTTGATAGAAAATCTTTAGGTGTTAAAAGTGGTAAACATAGACATGCTGCAGCACACTGTCATTATCCTAATGGAAAAGGAAAATTCCATGCTTATACTGATCTTGCTGATCTGAATGTTAAGAATTCTCATGCTAAAAATCATGCATATCTAAAAGGGAGAATTCTTTGTTTTGACTGTGGTAAGCCAGGCCACCATGCTGCAAACTGTTGGCTAGCTGGCTTTAGTAAACAGCACACTCGTCCTATTAACAGAAATTCTTGTGTGAATGCACATAAATTCGATGTCAACAATGTTAAGCATAGAAAAGCTATATCATGCTATTATTGTGGAGAGTTAGGACATGCTATGTCTAACTGCTTTCAAATGAGTTTTGATGATTCTCGTGCCAAGGGAATGTTGAAAGCACCCATCAAAGGTGCAACTAACAATGCAGGACCCAAGACTGCTTGGGTACCTGCTCGTGCCAAATGATGTGCTCCTGCAAGCGTGCCTTGGTCTGAAATCAAGGGGGTAATAAACCAAGGCACCTGAAGTGTCCCCCAATTCTGAACTTGTCAGGTAAATCTGCTGAATTCCCTGTCACTGCATCCTTTGCTTAATTTGTTAGCTAAAGTTGAGTGATTGCATAGCATGATTAATTTTGATCTAGAATTTCATGCATATACTCCCACATCTAAAAAGTTGATCTGAATCTTAATTGTGAGCATCTGGATATTTGAATTGCTTACCATTTGGGTAGTAGTCTACCTTTGACTGATCTGTATGCATTTTCTTTCGGCATAATGTTTGGAATCTTGTGCTATGCCTTCATTGTATTTCATGCACTTAGTGAGGGCGAGTTTAGCTGCTCTTGCAGGATCTTCTTGACTCTCATGAATCCTCTAAGAAGAGTCATTCCATATGCATACATAAAGAGTAGTGCATTGCATATCATCATGATCTTTTTAAAAAAAATTGATAATCCATTGCATTGAGCCAGGAGGAGCATCCATAGACTTATTTGTTTTCATTTGGAGTTTGACTGACCATCTTCTCAGCCTCTCACTCAATTGTGCTGAAAGATTTTTGAATATTTCTTCATCTGAATCCATATCAATCAGTATCACTTCTTACCACCTGACTTTGAATTAGAGTCTCCATACTTCTCCTTTCGTTGCCAACGGAGAGATTCTTTTGACTTCCTACTGGCATAACTATAAAGCTGATCTGTCTGTACTCCAGACTCAGCTGTTGATGGCTGATCTTCTCATCTATGATGCTATCCTTGTGATTATTGTAATTTCACTGCCAACTTGTACTCATATCAATTGGCATCACTCACATCTCTTCAAGCTGGTTTAATCATTTGATTTTCATTACACTGATGATGAGTTGTTCAGTTGCATTGTTTGATCTGATCAGAGAAAACCTTGTGTTGTGTATCGCGCGTGCTCGCGGCGATGGACGCGTGGAGGCGCGGCGCGTGAGAATCGGCTGGGTCATGGGCTGGGCGATTCCCGAGCGGTGGTTCGCGGCGGAGGCGGCGCGGGCGTTTCCCGGCGCGGAGCATGTGTTTTTCGAGCCGGGCGACGCTGCGGTGGCGGCGGTCGAGGCGCGCGGGCCGTTTGATGTCGTCGTGGGGTATTCGCTGGGCGCTCACCTGCTGCTGGCGGAGGCGGAGCGCGTGAACCGGCTGGGCGCGCGGGTGGCGCTGCTGGCGCCGTTTCTGGCGTTTGCGGCGGAGGAAAACCTGGGCGGGCGCGTGGCGCGGACGCAGGTGCGTTTTCTCGCGCGCTGGGTGCGGCGCGCGCGGGCGGAGGCGCTGGGGGATTTTTACGCGCGGGCGGGGCTCGACGTGGCGGCGTCGGCGGCGGAAGGCATCGAGTTGGAAACGCTGCTGGCTGGGCTGGCGCGCCTCGAAACGGGACGGGCGAAGGCATCGAGTTTGGACGGGTGGCGGCTCTACGCGGGCGATGCGGACGCGCTGCTGGACGCGGGGAGGTTGAAGGAAATTTTCCAGCAACTCTCGGTCGTCGCGGGCGGCACGCATCATCCGGGGGCGCTGTTGCGCGTCTGGGCGGAGGACGGGCTGTGAACGAACAGACGGCGGAGATCGCGGGGAAATTTGGGCGCGCGGCGGACACTTACGCGGCGTACGCGCGCGTGCAGGCGGCGGCGGCGGATTGGCTCGCGGAGTGGCTGCCGGGCGAACGCGGCGGGCGCGCGCTGGAGGTGGGCGCGGGGACGGGGATTTTCACGGAGAAGTTGATGCCTTGGGCAGGGCGGCTGGTGGCGACTGACGCCTCGGCGGCGATGGTGGAGCGGGGAAGGCATCGAGTTTGCGGGGCGGAGTGGCGGCGGATGGCGGCGGAGCGGCCGGACGCGGGGCCGTGGGACTGGATTTTCACGAGCAGCATGTTGCAGTGGGCGGAGAATCCGTCGGCGGTGTTCACGGCGTGGCGCGCGGCGCTGGCGCCGGGCGGGCGGGTGCTGGGCGGGTTGTTCGCCGAGGGGAGTTTGCCGGAGCTGCGCGGGTTGATGGGCGGCTGGTCGCCAGTCGTCTGGCGCGCGCCGGGCGAGTGGCGGGCCGCGCTGGAACGCGGCGGGCTGCGCGTGCGGCGGGCGGAGGCGCGCACGGAGGTGTTTCGCCACGGCTCGGCGCTGGAACTGCTGCGCAGCCTGCACGGGACGGGCGCGACGCCGGCACGGAGGCTTTCGGTCGGGGCGCTGCGGCGGCTGCTCGGCGAGTATGAGCGACGCCACGGCGCGGACGGCGGAGTGGCGGCGACGTGGGTGTTTTACCGCTTCGAGGCGGAGTGGGCGGAGTGACGCCACTTGCGGTTTGACATGGGCGGCGGGCGACAGGTCATTGCGACGTGTCCAACATCAATCCCTTCGTCGCCCCCGATTTTGAAATCCGCTGGTCGCAGCACACGCCCGACCTCGTCGCGCCGGCCATCGAGGGGGCGCTGGAGCGGGCGCAGGCGGCGATTGACGCGATCGCGTCGCGGGACACGAAGGCATCGACTTATGAGAACACGTTTCTAGCGCTGGAGGACGCGACGGAGGAGCTGAACCGCGCGTGGGGCAAGGTCACGCATCTCCAGTCGGTCGCCGATTCGCCGGCGATCCGCGAGGCGCACAACGCGCTGCTGCCGCGCGTGTCGGCGTTCTACGCGCGCATCCCGCTCAACGCGGCGCTCTGGGCGCGGCTGAAGGCGGTCGAGGCGGGCGGCGGCGCGGCGAAGCTCGCGGGCATCCACCGGAGGTTTTTCGACGAGACGATGGCGGACTTTCGGCAGGCGGGCGCGGACTTGCCCGACGAGAAGCGGGCGCGATTGGAGGCGCTGCAAAGCGAGCTGGCGCAGGTGACGCAGCGTTACGGGGAGAATGTGCTCGACTCGACCAACGCCTGGCAACTGGTCGTCGAGGACGAGGCGCGGCTGCGCGGGCTGCCGGCGCACGCGGTGGCGGCGGCGCGGCGCGGCGCGGAGGCCAAGGGCATCGGTTCGGCGGAGAAACCGGCGTGGCGTTTCACGCTGCAATACCCGTCGATGGAGCCGGTCATGCTCTACGCGGAGGACGAGAGCCTGCGGCGCGAAGTCTGGGCGGCGTCGGTCGAGATCGGCGGCAAGGCGCCGCACGACAACGAGGAGCTCTACTTCCGAACTTTATTCGGAACAATCATATTGGGAGCCACCAAAGCCCGAGCCACCCGTGTTTCTAACGGGTATGCTATACATAGCCGAGCCGCTTCTTAGTTGGCTCAAGGATGGCTTGGTCCCACCTCCGTATCCATCCATGGACCGTACCCTACCTCTAGTGCCAATCAACTCATTTCGCACCACATTCCAGTCCAGTCACCATGTGGACACATTGGATGACCTTCTTATGGGATTAGACTGACAGCTGTAGTTAACGCACTTGTTAGCCCTAGGCTTCGACCAACCCATGCGTCGTAGCCTCACGCATCCCGCGTTGGGGTCAATTACCTCCATATTAGGCCCATCGTCACTAACGAAGCCCCAACCAAGACCTCACAGTCTATGGGTATAGTCACGACCTCGCCATCGTGAACCCTACACTATCTATGGGTGAAACCTCGATAACTCTATCAGGAACCCTAGATCTCAACAACGGGAAAGTACGTAGAAACTGCCTGAAAAATCACATTATCATTGACGGGAAACCAAACCTCAAGTCAAGAGAGTCTCGTGTCGCGTGATGGGAGAACCTGTCCACTAGATGCAAGGTTGGATGCATCCACTGACGACTTAGTACGTGCCTCACATGTCTCCCTACTTGTCTCAAGCGGAAATTGAGACACCGTACAAGTAACCAAAGAACAAGGGTCCAGTTAGGGTTGTGCTAGTCAGCACATATTTGTAGTCCCCGACCATGTGTGCACACACTAGCTGACTACGCTGCGTCAAGCCCTCTAGTTGGTTTTCCTCTAGGCCCAGACTCGAGCTGCCACAGTGGGAGGCCCTACGACAACAAGTCTAAAACCGTCTCTCCTGGGTCTAGCTCTTCACCACTCAAAAGTGGGTCGTCACATGCATGCCTAAGCAAGTTACGACCAGTGGAAAAGTAACTTGAAGTGGAAACTCTCAAAAGGAAACCACAGGAGTACTGGTAGGCTACAGGCGCCCGTTATGAGTAACTAGGAATATAGGGTGGCACGATGTCACCAGACTCAGGACGACTAGCTAAAGTTACTAACCCAAAGGCCATAGAGTCACGTGACTCATTCCAACGTCCTTGTATCATACAACACCATGCCGTGAAACTACCCTAGTCTAAAAGTCAGGAACCACAATCAAAAGGACTCTTAAGGCGGCTCACAATTGTCTAGTCCATCCCCTCGCTAAGGGAGACTAAGAAGCCCCCAGCCCTTATCGAGGTCACGGGACTCATAGTTATTGGTCATACTTGTAACGACCCAAGATCTGGATACTAGGAATTACTTGATAACGTTCAAATCCTGACCCACCACCCATGAGCCGAAAGGCTCGGAAGGGTTATTTAAGTGTGTAAAGGTACATTGAAATTTAAAATAATGTAAGAAAAAAATTATAAAATTAACTATTTAAATAAAAAAATAAAATTACATTTTCAATTAATGAAGTAACTACAGAGTCCAGTTCATAAAGTACAGTCCACAGGTAAAAGAAATGTACTCTAACACTGGGTGCACCCCCAACTCTGGCAAGTTGGCAACTATGAACCTCCGTGCTGCACCTCCGAACCCCGAGGAGGAAATGCAACACTTGAAAAGACATGGGTGAGACTCATCTCATTGGCTCAGTAGGGGTCCCGTGGATCCCCACTACAAAACAATGGCTATAAATAGCAGCGATAATAATAATAACAATAACAACAGTAACTGGAGTAACAACAGCAAAAATAACGACAGGAGTAACAGCCGTAGTGCGATTATTAAAAATGGCAGCCAGTGGAACCACAGCTCTCTAAGCTACTCCTAATGGCAATGAAAGCAAACCCCGATCTCACAATCGAGGACCGCTGCACTAACAGGGAAACCCTGGCTACACTACCAGGAAGGGGAAAACCATGACATCTCTATCGTGCAGGCCCGTCCACACCAATGAATGCCCAACTTAAGACCACATGGTCCAGGGCATAGTCACGACCTCACTGTCGTGAACCCTAGACTTTCTACAGGTGAAACCTCGATAACTCTACCGGAACACTAGACCTCAACGTCAGGAAAAGTGCACAGAAATCACCCGAAGAACCATGAAGAAACTCATCTCGCGTGACAGGAGAACTGCCCACTAGAAGCAAGGCTGGATGCTTTCACTGACGACTTAGTTCACAGTCTCAGGTGTCACCCTACTCACCCCAGGCATCACAGATAGTCGTCAACATCAAGATCATACTCGGAGCCGGATGAGATGGAACCAGAGTAACAGCTTCGGGAACAAGCACCTCGACCGCGGACACGCGAGGCCCAAGTAGAGAGTTCACCGTAAGTGGTGCCTTCATCGAACTCCTCGGAGGGAGGAGAGAGAACCGTAGGAGGTGGTGGCGCCGCCTGGGCTCGCTGGACCCGAAGTGAACGGCGTGGTGGGGGGGCAACCCCTTCGAGACTGGCCTCCGTGCGACGAATATCGTTAGCACGAACTTTCTTGCGGAGGGTGGCCGCGAAGGATAGACGAGCAGGGGTTGGAGCGGCATCACAGGACGATGATGGCGAGGCCGTAAGGCCCGAGGGGCTCAAGGAGGAGCGCGTAGCAGGAGAAGTGGTGGCGCGGTCTGCCGGGGGGACTCCAGGCGTCGTGGCAGCAGGAGGACCAGGCGCCCATGGGGGGGCCGCAGCAGAGAGAGACGAAGCAGGGGCATCAGTATTGACGGAAGAGGATGCAGCCGAGGAGGTGGCAGCACGCAGGCCCAACACCACATGGTGGCAGGCCAAGCGCGGTTGCCCAGCCACAGGCGGGGCGGCGAGGGCAGCCGGGGCTGGCGGGGCAGGGGTGGCGACCACACCACCGTCCACAGGGACCTGGACGCCTAGAGCTGGCCTCGGGGCAGGCAGGGCAGGGGTGGCGACCACACCAGCGTCGACAGGGACCAGGACGCCAGGAGCAGGCCTATCCAGGAGGGGGGCGCCAGCTAGAGGGCCAGCCGGAGGCCCACCGGAGGAACCCGGCAACGGCAGCTGCCCAACACGCAGAGGCGACGCGTAGCACCTAGCCGAGGAGCCGCACGGAGGACGACCAGGGGATGGGAGTTCCGCGCTGATGTCGACTGGCGAGGATGCAAGGGTAGCCCCCTCTCCCGATGCTGGGTGCGGGGACGCATGGCACGCCGGAGGCACGACGGTCGGTGTTGGATCGGGAGAGAGGGAAGACGCGGCAGGAGCGGTGCAGCGCGGGGCCGACGGCGACCGAGTCTGAATGCGAGTGCGCGCACCGTCGCCAGCAACAGCGCAGACAGGGCTTCCATCGGTTAGACCGGAGGACTCCACGCGAGCCGCAGTGCCCTGACCGTCCAGGTGACCGGGGCCCATCGGAGTAGGGACAACGGCACCACCAACAGGTAAAGGGAAGATGTAGCCGCCAACGGCAGGGAGGAGGGCACGACCTGGAAGAAACGTCTCCGGTGCGAGGTCATCCACGGCACCAGCGGGAAGAGAAGATACGCCACCACCGGCCACAGCAGGAGGGGACGCAGCAGTCGATGGGTGTGGGCCAAGGACACTCGGCCGGGGGGCAGGCGGCCGGGGACGGTGACCGGAGGAGCAGGAGGGGGCAGCCGCCTGCGGCGCCGGCTCCGGCGGATGAGCGGAACCACCGAAGCGGCCAGGCGACTTGCGGCACACGGAGGCAAGGTGGCCCAGGCGCCGACAAGACGAGCAGAAGAGGGGGGGGAGGGGTAACACAGGCTCTGCCAGAACCCACCCGCCCCCATGCCGACCCAGACGCGCGGAGGGAGCGGCTTGGAGGCGTCGAGGAGGACGCAGACCGAGGCGGCGTGAGCGCGAGCTAAGCTTCGTGTGTCACGGTCGATCTGCAGGACCGTGCCGACGCTGCCGGCGATGGAGGACAGCAGGGGCTCGAGGAAGAAGTTCGGAGGGAGCCCGGGCATGTCCAACCAAACCGGCACACAGGGGTTATCGGTGGAAGGGCGGAAGCCGATGTCCCACTTGGAGAAGAGGAAACGGCGCCCCTGGATGGCCATGGAACCCTTCAGTAGCACCTGGATGAAGTCGGAGTGGTGAAGGAACCGGAGCAGGAGATGGCGTCCGTCCAAGGCACTGAGGAGGAAATCCCCCTTAAAGTGGAACCGTCGACCGAACTCAAGGCGGATGGCAGGGAGAGACGGGCGGCCGTTGGGGGTCCTAGCGACGAGGGCAAGGTCGAGATGTTGGCAGGAGGCCTGGATCTCGTCCACGGAGAAAAAGGCGGCTGGCTCGCCATCGGCGGTGGTGGCAGGGTCGTGGACGGGGATGGGGCAGGAGGGAGGGGACAAGCGCAGTAGGGCGTTGGCAAAGGAGGTGGGGTTAGGGGGGAAGGAGAGAGGCACGGGCGACGCAGGGACCGATGGGGGGCGGTTGGTGGTTAGGATGTTTTTAACACATGTTGGGAGGGGTATTTGGGTCTTTGGGTAAGTTTCCTATATATATCAATGTGAAATCTGAGTTTGGTCTTGGTGAACCCTAATGTGCTTTGTTTTTCATCTTGTAGGAGAAGAAAGGGAAAAAGGAGTGGAGCTGAACAAAGATCCTTGGTTTTGATCTACTTCCACTCATTTCTGGAGCCCGTGGCTGAAGAAAGAAAGGAGCAGAACGAGAAGGGGAACATGGGGACGTTCTCATCGTCGACATCCGGCCACCCTCCGACTTGAAGCTTAGAGAAGATCTTCTACAACCCTTTCCTACTCTTGGGGATTCACTTCTTCATCTTGTTTTCATTCATTTGAGTCATTCTTTTTTGGTTCACAAGTATGTATTGAACATATCCTTTATTTTTCTGAACTCCGACATTGTGTGTGTGTTGAACCATCGACAAACGGTAGTCGTTTGTTATGCTGCGATGTTGCAGCTCGTGGTTGTGGTTAGATCCGTAGTGGATCGTGTAGGAGACATTGTCTCCGTGTCTTTTGGAGCGGAAGCTCCGTGCGCTTCATTTGAAGAGAGTGGATCCTCACCGTTTTGGTGAGGGGTGGATGTAGGGAGCCCGTCGTGGTCCCGAATAACCTAAAAATCTATCTTGCACTATGGTTGATTGTGGTTTGCATGTGTACACTGCTTGTGTTGATCGTGTGAGAACGGCGAGCTTGAGAGACTTAATTTCTTCATAGCTTGTATATCTTCCAATCATCATTTGTGTTGGTAGTTATCTAATTTGTTGTGTTAATTTTAAAAATTGCCATCGTGCTTGGTGGGAACAATTCAACCCTCCTTCTTGTCCATACGAGAACCTTAGGGACAACAATCTAGTATCAGAGCGAGGTCTATGATTTTAGGACAACCTCACGGTTGTAGAGAAAAGATCTCTTGATATGGACAACAAGGGAATGATCCCGAGGGACATTCAATTCATAGACCTCCCGTCGTTGATGGGACTAACTATCCCCATTGGAAAAATCGAATGATTATATTCATGCGAGCCCAGGATTATGATACCTGGAAGGTCATTAACAAGGGTCCCTATGTTTTACCTCCAAATGAGGATGGATGGGATGACTAGCATACTAAGAAATCATGTGTAAACTTTAGAATTATGAATATCATTTAATGCGCTATACATCCTAATGAATACTCATGTATTTCAATGTGTTCTTCTGCGCAGGAAATGTGGAGTAAATTGAAGACCATCTATGAAGGTACTTCAGAAGTACGGGACACAAAGGCAAATCTATTGGTCGGGAATATGAGCTTTTTACAATGAAGCCTGAGAAGAACATCACTCAAATGTACGCATGGCTGAGTGAGATAACCAACAATCTGAAGGCTTTGGGATGGGAGCACTCGAATCAAGATTTGGTGAGAAATGTGCTGCGGTCTCTCACACCTCCATGGCACACCAAGACAACTGTCATTGAAGATTCAAAGGATCTCACCACACTCATGGTGGATCAACTCATTGGATCATTGATGACGTATGAAATCAACATTATGAAGCCAGCTGAGGAAGAAAGCAAAAAGAAGAAGACGATTGCTTTGAAGGCATATCCAGCATCGTCGGATGACAGTGATGGAAGATCAAGCATTGACAGTGAGGAAGAGGAGTTGATGGCTCTTATCACAAGGAGAGCCAGAAAATTCTTTAGAAAGACAAGGCGGGAAGGAAATTTCCCGAGGAGATTTTTGAGAAGGAATGCCACCAAGAAAGGAGAGCCGAGCAAGAAAGAGGAGATCATCTGCTACGAGTGTAAGAATCCCGGCCATATGAGGGGTCAATGTCCCGACCTCTAGAAGAAGTTGAAGAAGGACAAGGCAAAGAAAGGAAAGGCCATGAAAGCCACCTGGAGTGATGCAGATTCGAATAGCTCAACATCCGAAGGGAACATGGACAGACTGGACGAGCTGGTCCAGAACCTTTGATTCATGGCGGATGAGGAACACTCCGAGGTAAATTTCAATTCTGAAAATCTCACTCCTGATCAATGATAAGTTGCATATGCTGATTTGTACCAAAAGTACAAGAAGTCAAAAACTACTGTCACGAACTTGAAAATAAAATTTCATGAATTGATCAGTTCAACAAATCCATGTGCTAGGTGTAATTTCTATGAAATACAAGTTGAAAAGTTCAAAGAAGACAAAGAAGCTAGCAGTAGAAAAGGTATTAGTTGTAGAGCCTGCCTTAGCTTCATTTCGAAGCCCCTTGATGCCCAAGTGGTACCGTCAAAAGCGTCTCTAAGTCTTCTTCGCAACGGTGGTGGTTTCGTCCCATTCAGAGTTCGTGGCCATCTGGAGAAGCCGATCTCCCCAGACTGCGCATCTCCCTCTAGACTGTTAACCTGAGGATTCTTGCAGAAGCTCCCATGACCGGCCATCTGAATATTTGGAGGTGGGGCTTTTCGGAGGTCTTCTACTACGAGTCTCCGTCCAGAATCAAGAAGCAGCACCCCGATTGGACCCCGGAAGACTGAGTTATCATTTTTCTCCCTCGGATGCGTTGTTCTGTCCACTCTAGGACTAAGCAGACACTCGACAACTATTTGTGCTACTTTTGTCGGTTCCAACCTCCTCTGGCATCCCCGTGGGTACCATTTCGAAGAGGACTCAACAACGGTTCGAACGAATCTAGCCACGCTAGAATCCAAGCTCGGGAGTGATCGTGGTAACCTTGACTTCCTGCTACTGAGGTGCTGTGACAACCAGAGTCTGAAAATAGAGTCCCTGATCACAGTCCTGCCCTGACCAGCGCCATCCTCCAAAAGTCCTACAAAAATTCAGAGGTCCTCCTGGACCAATCAGGGAGTTTTGCAGCCAGTCCCGTCAACAATAGAGCTTGGGAGTGACTACAGTGGCGTCATCTTTGACTTGCTATTCCCTATTCCAGAGAGCGAGCAGATTCGACGTCGTCATTCCGTTCGGCTTTCTAGCTCTCTAATTCCCCTCCCCGCCTGGCCTGCTTATAGCCCCTCCCTGTGGGTGGTAGTGTTTGAATGTAATTTTATCTTTCCATCCCCAAGTTCAACCTCCTTGCATGGGGTGTAGTGTTGTAATAACTTGAGCAGGTCGAAACGACACCGGGGCGACGAGTGGGTGCATACCCACGCCTCCCCACTCGCCCTCATCTCCGGCCGAGATCGATGTATTCTTGCCGATTAGGGGAGCTCCTAAACACCTCTCATTACTGAGATTTCTTTGCTTAGTTTACTATTGCATTTGGTAGCTCCGTCGGTGGTGAGAGAGCGCCCGATCCCGACTTCGATAATATTTGAGTGACTATCGTGGGCGAGTTACGAGAGAACAATTACATCCCATGCCCCCGACATGTTGGCCGCCCTTGAGAGTGGGCATCCCTGGACCCTTGGGGGTTCAATCCCAAGCTAGCCAACCCCCGGAGCAGTGAGGTCCCACCTCTGACCCTCACCACCATTATTGGGTTGCCTACGGGCACGAGTGTGCGCTTAGCGGGTGAGTCCGCTCGAGTGAAGCTATCGGTCCGTGAGTTTCTTGCTTGCTAGGTCTGAGGGTCATTTGGTCGGTCCCTAGGTCGTTTCACATCAATGACAAACGTCCTTGAGCCATGGGTTGGCCCTGGATCATGGTGAAATGGCTGGAAACATAAGCACCCGAAAGGTTTTTGAGATAATTCCTGAGCTTTGTTTACTGGTTGTATGAGCTGGCCAATTGTTCCCTAGGCCAAAACTTGGGTGGGGAATCGAGTCTGCCAGTGTTGACAAGCCAGAAAGAAGCATTCTGAGGGAGATCCTTGGCTTCATGAGTAAAGGATGCACGCCGCGATGTGTTGTTGTGAGTCCCTGGGTTGGCCTGGGTGACTAAAGTGTTGGTGGGTCAATGTCGCTTGTCAAAATGTCAGGGTTGGTCCCCGTCTTATGTAGAGTCACCGCATGGCATGGTAAGCAATCCAATACCTTTGGTTGACCTCGGGTTGATGTAGAATGGCTAGAAATAATGCACCTTTAAGGTGTTCGAGGTAATTCCTGACACCTTGTTAGGAGCCATATGAGCTGGCTAATGGCCTTCGAAGCTCGATTTAGCCTCGAGTTCCAAAACCATTAGTGTTGAATTGCTGGGAAGAGGTGTATTGGGATGATCCCGGGCCTCATGTCTGGGTGCCACATGTTGTTGCTCGTTACTGGGAGCCCCCAGGTTGGCCCGGGCAGCTAAGTTGTAAGCAGGTCGACGAGGTAGGTCGAGTATGTCACGCCCCAACGCGGAATATCAGGACGTACAGTTAGAAACTAGCTAGAAATAACATTAATATGCTCAACTAAATAATTACATAGGTGCTATGGAAAGAAATACTTCTATTGATCAAGAAAGACTCCAAGTTTTATTACAATAACTTCACAGCTTGCTGTCTGAGGTTCAGACCTCGCCTGCTGAGCACCACAGCTTGCTCTGCTGATTCATAGCTTACAATGAGTTTAAAAATGAAAACTGAGAAAACGATGAAACACAGTGACAGAAATGAAAATGTAGCTCCAATGGAGCAGTCTGACTATGGATCTGATCTAGAAGTCAGTACAGAGCCGAATCACACAATCTCTCTTCACTCTCAGGCCAACTCTACAGCGCTCTATTTCTCTTCCTCACTCCTTCAGACCCCTCTTGCTCTCTTGCTCTCTCTTCTCCTCTTCTTGCTAACCTGCTCTCTGATCTTCTTCTGCTCTTCTCTTTCTTCTTGTATACTTCTCGTCTCTTGCTTTGACTTCGAGCATAGGAGAGCCTTTTATAGAGGGCAAACCCTTGGGTCCACGAGCTCACAAATTGGGCATGTCGATAGCTCGTTCCCGTGCTTTTCGAGAGTCCATGTGTCATGATCAGATGGTATGATGATCCACGTGGCAAGTTTTTAGAATAGCCTCTCACCTTGGATCACGTGTCCCTCATTAGCTTTGCTTTGTTGTGCCCCTTGGGCTTTGATGATGGTGTGTTATTTTGATGATAGCAACTCTCTGAGTCACAGAATGTTGTGCCCCATGGGCTTTGATGATGGTGTGTTATTTTGATGATAGCAACTCTCTAAGTCACCACATAAGATTGTTTGTATGCTTGAGATGAATGGCATTTGCTTGAGATGAATGGCATTAATGCCTTATTACTACTGTCTATTCTGGGTTCGTGCACCTGGGCTATCCAGCAGATAGCTTGGTCAGTGCCCTGTGCATAAGTGTTTGCCTATTGCATTTGGTGCTGCAAGTCTATGCATAGTCAGTGCATCTAAGAGGTGTGCATATGTTCATGTCCGTGTCAAGTCAGTGCATAGTCAGTGCATATAGGCAGTCTGCATATGTTCAAGTCATTGCAAGTCTTAGCTAGGTCAGAGCATTATCGGTGATGCACCTCGGTAAGTTCGAGCATACACTGCTGCAAGGTCAGTGTACTTCTAACCTTAGCCATTTACAGACTGAGCATGTTGCATGCTTTCTACACTACAGCAGGTCCGAGCATGGCCCGTGCACATTGCAAGGCAAGTCTGTGCATACCTTGTCCAAGTCCGTGGATGTACAGTCCACTACTTAGGATATCCATGCAAGTCTTCATAAGCCCATGCATTTAAGGCCCATGCACTCAAGCATCCTGCATACAAAGTCTGAGCATGTTCTGGCCTTGTTAAGCTAAAGTCCATGCATGCCTTAGTCTTGTGCACATCGCAGAGTCTTGCATGTTTTAGGCATACACTTAAGTCCATGCACAGATAAGTCCGTGCATGTTTTGGTAAGATCGTGCTTGCTTGTTAACTTGCTTGTCAAGTCCGTGCACGTTTGGTGTGAACTCCAAGTCAGTGCACGCCTGTTTGCCAGCAGAGTCCATGCTTATTTGTCTTAGGCACGAACCAAGTCTGTGCAATTTTTGGCTGTGTCGAAAACCTAGTCCATGCATATAAAGTCTTTAGGCTTAATCCAAGTCAGAGCATGCACTATAGCAAGGTCAGAGCACATCTGCCTTAGCCACATAGAGTCTGAGCTACACTTCAGAAAGTCTGTGCATGGTCTGTGCATTTGATACACAACCTACTCTCCAAGTTCGTGCACACACTTGTTAAGTTCGTGCACATTTTGACTATGCTTTACGAAGCCCGTTCACTTCTTCATCAATCAAAGTTTGTGCACCCTCTAGTCCGTGCATGTTTCTATTATTGCGACAGGATGAGCGCGGCTAGAGGATCCAGAGGGGGGGTGAATGGATCTGTCACCCAATACTAAATTCCATCTAGCTAGAACAAAAATTATTGTGGAATTTAAAACACTGCTAGACAGATAGAGGACACTTAACCAAAGACAGACCAAAACCGTTCTCACGCTGTCTTGCTCAATCATCTACTACGCAATGAACACAACAAGAAGACGATGCAAGCCACAGAAACAATCACACAATAGACGAGGATTTTTAGGTGGTTTGGTCCTCCAGACCTATGTCCACCCCACACTCAAACCCGAGTGTGGCTTACTGCTATGCAACACAGCTTGCGTCCGCTAGGCCTTACAGCTTAGCCTACAACCGCTGAGCCTCACAGCTTGCTGTCCGAGGAATCTTCCTCGCCCGCTGAGCTTCATTGCGCACTCTGTCTCTATGTGTTGAATGCACTACGCTCTGATTGACATGAACGTTATAGACATCGTCACGCCACTTCCGAGTAATCTTCCGCGCTCGGGGCGTGACATTTGTAGGCCGAGGTGAGCCGAGTGTGGGCTATTTCACATCGGGGGTTAAAATGCATATTTTAGGGCATGTGACAAATTCATAGGATCGAGTGAGGTTTTCCCACTTATTCCCCTCCCTTTTTGTGATTTGAGACCTAGGGAATGGTCCCCATTATTGTCCCCCTCGATTGGGATTGAGTGGGCATGGAACTAGACTCCAGGGTTGAGTCTAGTGCATTTTCTGTGATTTTCAGTCGACCAATCATCTGGCATTGGTCAATTGAGTGACTCGCCATGGAGGGCTAAACCCAGCAGTGTTTCATCGACTGAACTAGGAGGATAGGTCGACCGACCCCTGTAGGGGAGGTCGGCACACCCTGTGCTACATCAACGCCCCCTCTGGGCGGTCGACTAACCGAACTGGTCCGGTCGACTGACTAGTGCGGGATGCAATTGGTCAACTAGCCCAAGGCCTTGGTCGACCGATCTGCCCTATCTTGGCCCGTTTTGGCCCCCGGTCGACCCGGTTGTGACCTATTGGTCGACCTATGGTCCCGTGGTTGTCCCAGACACCCCGTGGGGACTATGACCGTGTTTTTTGGTGTCTGGAGGTGCCGTGTTACCCTGATTAGTGTGCCCATGGGTTTTTATGGGCCTAGGTGAGTCCATGTGTTCTAGGCTTCCATGCATTCGCTAAATCAAGTCCCCGTGCATAGGTTTGAGTGTGAAGGGTCATTCCGACGTGCCGATAACTTTCTCAAAAATTGGTTTTCGTGTGGGCCATGCATATGGCTTGAGGACTACGAGTCTCGTGACCCACCTTGAGGCTGGAGGGTTTCTTAGCCCCTTTGGAAAGGGATTAGGTTTGGAAGTTATGCACCACCTCATCAATTATTTTACCATAATTTCTGACCTAGGGATAGGCCAGAATGATGGCATGGAGTTATCCCATGTGACGGCCTTCACCTAAGTCCTGTGACTCAAGAGACGTTGGAGTTAGTAGGTCTAGTGGACTGCCTAGAGTCCGGTGGCATCATGCCACCCATTTTTCGAGCTAATTATGATGGGCTTGTGAGTAGCTTGTCCTTATTTCAATGGTTTTCGTCGAGAGTCATCTGCTTAGTGGCCCCCACTAGTCATAGCTAACTGGGCATGAATGTGCCGACCCACCTGGGAGTAGGAGGAGAGCTACACCCAGGAGAGATGATTTTTAGAATAGTTTATCGTAGGGCCTCCCACTGTAGTGGCTCAAGTTTAGGCTGAGAGTAAAATGAGCTAGAGGGCCTGACGTAGTGCAGTTAGTTAGTGTGTGCACACATGGTCAAGGACATCAGACGCTTGTTGATGAGCACAGTCGCAACTAGACCCTTATTCTGTGGTTACCTGTATGGTGTCTCAGTGTCCATCTGGGGCGAGTAGGGAGACATCTGTGGTGCAGACTAAGTCATCAATGGAGGTGTCCAGCCTTACTTCTAGTGGATAGTACTCCCATCACATGACGAGACTCTAGTGACTCGAGGTTTGGTTTCCCATCTACAAGACGTGATTTTACGTGTTTCCACCGATATAGAGGTCTAGAGTTTCCGGTAAGTATTATTGTGGGTTTTTCCTAGACGGTGTAGGGTTCACGACGGCAAGGTAGTGACCATGTTCTTAGACCGCGTTGTCTTGGGCTGGGCGTTAGTCAGCAAGGACGAGCCCTCATGATAGACATGTCATGATGTTTCTCCTGACAGTGTATCTAGAGGTTTTTCGTTAGTCCGGTGGTCTCCCGATTGTAAGATCGGAGTGTGTTTTCTGATGCAATAGGAGTAGCTATAGAGTCAAGGTTTTATCGGCCACCATGTTTGCGATTCCTATTATTGTTGCTGCTTTCTTTATAGCCGTTGTTTGAAGGTTGGGGTTTAATGGGACCCCTACTGAGCCAGTGATAGGAGGCTCATCCCCTGCTTTTCAGGTGTAGTGGTTCCTCCTCGAGGTTCAGAGGTGCAGTGCAAAGGTTCGTAGTTGCCAGCTCACCGGGCTGAGTGTTCACTCGACATTGAGTACGTTCCTTTTCCCATGTAGACTGTACTTTATTTAGACTAGACTCTGTAGTTTAATTAAAAATGAAATTTTATTTTTGCAATACAGTTGCGATGTACTCTTCGCGAGGATCGTTTCTGTTATTTTTGCGTATTTTTTTGAATTAGGATATTTTCGGAGCATTTTACAGATTTTCAGAAATTAGAAAAAATTCCTAATTTCTTTCTATAAATTCAACTCCACTATCTCTCCTGCTCATTTTCAACTGTTTACTATCTCTCTCCGTTCTCTCTCGTCTCAGGTCCGTTCGGCGAGGGGTGCACACCGTTGCGGAGCTGGCTGAGGCGCAGACTCGGTGGGGAGATCGGTTCGCGGGTTGGAGTAGCGGATGGAGCGTGGCGGGCGCGACCCCTCAGTGGATTCCAAGAAGGCGCCATTCATGTTCCTAGAGGTTTTCGGCGCGGTTTAGTCACTTCGGCGCATGGTTTCTTCGGTGGAGGTAGGGAGATGGATCACCTTTCCATTCTGCACGTTTCCCTTACCCCTGTGCGTAGAATGGTGCTCGATCGGAGGAGATCGGGCCGGTTTGGTGAAAATCGAAGCTTTTGGGGTTTTAATGGTTTGCTGAAAAACAGCAACCATTCGCGGTAGAATTAGTGTCAAATGACCGCTGGGATGTCAGGATCCCATTCATGTCAGTTTTGTGTCGATTGGTCGTCATTCGGGGCCGGTAGGAGTCCGGGAACCCCGGTGACTCGAAGAGAGTCGATTCGTCGGAATCGCCCCGATCTCGCATTTCGATGCGTTTCGGTGGACGCATGTGGTATTTCTGACCCCCTGGGGTCGTTTCCCACCGAATGGTTGTGTTTTCCCTGCGCTATGGCGTGCATGGGGCGTGGAACGGGCTGATTCGGCCGATCCGTCATTTTGAGCATTGGATCGCCATAACGGTCTTCCCAGAGACCGTTATGTGCATAACGGTCCCCCGATAGACCGTTATGTTTGAGGGTCATTTTCTGGTCTTTCAGGGTAAACACGGTTTAACGGACCAGGACTGGTCCGTTATGGTTACTATAACGCGCTAGTGATGGTGCGTTATAGTCTGTGAATTTCGAGGCCTGAGTGTGTCAGTTCCTCGTTGACCGTGTCTTCCTCGTAGATCGTGTCAGTCGGTTAGGTATAACGGATGGCCCCTGGAGCGTTATGAGTTAATGACGCACCTGTGTAGGTCCGTTATAATGCCTTTGACTGACGTTTGGCCTGGGGTATGGCGGTTGATTTAACGCGCCTCACCCCATGCGCCATGAAGCTATAACGGACTGGGCCTGATCCGTTATATGCTCTTCGTTGTGATTCAAGTTTTGGGTCTGTTGGCCATAACGCACCTGGTATGGTGCGTTATGCTGGTATAGCATGCCTCCCCTGGTGCATTAAATTATTTTTGCTGTGGTTATATGTTGGACTACCATAACGCCCCTTTCCTGGTGCGTTATAGAAGATAACGCCCCTAAGGTGGTGTGTTATAGTCCTGTTGCATTCGTTCGTCTTAGGTTCATGTGATAGGGCGGTGTTTGTGCGTCGGTGGTCTTCTGGATCGGTTGGTCTAGGTGACTGGGTGTAGTCTCTCCCCTGACTACGACAGTTCCCTAACAAACCAATCTGGATACTACTAGTGTGCTTGTCTCTGGTATGCTGAATATCTGGCATCTGTCGGCTTGAAGCCTCGATTGGCTGAACATCTGGCATCTATCGATTTTAAGCCCCGATTGGCTGAATATCTGGCATCTGTCGATTTTAAGCCCCGATTTGCTGCACATCTGACATTTGTCAGTTTTAAGCCCCGATTGGCTGCACATCGGACATCTGTCGGCTTTAAGCTTCGATCGGCTAAACATCTGGCATCTGTCGATTTTAAGCCTCGATTGGCTGAATATCTAGCATCTATCGATTTTAAGCCCCGATTGGCTGCACATCTGACATCTATCGGTTTTAAGCCCCGATTGGTTGCACATCCGACATCTGTCGGCTTTAAGCTCCGATCGGCTAAACATCTGACGTCTGTCGATTTTAAGCCCCGATTGGCTGAATATCTGACATTTGTCATCTTTAAGCCCCGATTGGCTGGACATCTGACATCTGTCGACTTTAAGCCCCGATTGGCTGAATATCTGGCATCTATCGATTTTAAGCCCCGATTGACTGAATATCTAACATCTATCGGCTTTAAGCCCTAATTGGCTGAACATTGGACATCTGTCGACTTTAAGCCCCGATTGGCTGAACATCTGGCATCTGTCAGTTTTAAGCCCCGATTGCATTCTGGCTAGTACGATCAGCCCCGACATCAGCTGAGGTTTTCGTCAGTCCCATCTAAAAGAGGGCTTGTCTGCGATCGTAACGGTACCAGCCCCGCCTCCAACCAAGTTCAGGACTGTCTGTGGCACCTCCCTCTTCCAGCAGTACCACCCTGTGAGCGACCAGAACCAGAACTATCCAGCACTGTTCCAAGTCTTGACCCGGCCAGTGACCTTTTCAGGGTAAATCAAGAAAATTCAGACGTCTTCTCGGTCCAAGTCAAAAGGTTTTGGCACTGGTCTCAGTTCATTTGGAGTTCATTAGCATCTGTGGCGGTACCCACTTCGATTGACTATCTAGTGGTTCCAGAAGCTGACAGCACCGACATGGAGCTCGGCACAATAAGTTTCTAGCTTCGTCCCCTCCCCTCGCTTGGCCGGCTGAAGGCCCCTCCCTGCGCGGAGGTAGTTTTGGTTGTAAACAACTTAAACCCCACCCCAAGAACCCCCTCTTGCGTGAGGTGTAGTACTGTAACCATTTTAAATTTTAGGTCAAAGTGACACCAACGCGGTGCGAGGGTGTGTACCCATGCCTCCCCACTCGCCCTCGTCTTCGGCCGAGATCGGTGTCCTCACACCGATTAGGTGAGTGTCTGGTTGCCCTCCTTGCTGGTTCTTACTTTGCTGGTTTAGTATCACTATAGTGCCGTCGGACGGTGAGGTGAGCGCCCGGTCTAAAATTTCATCAAATTGAGTGACCACTGCGGAGTGAGTTGAGAGAGCGACCCTACAACCCACGCCCTCGGCATGTTGGCCGCCCACGGAGTTGGGTCTCCCAGCCCCTTAGGGGTTCAACCTTAGGCTAGCCAACCCCCGGAGTAGCGAGGTTCTATCTCGGACCCTCACCACCATCACCGAGTTGCCTACAGATGCGAGAGTGCATTTAGCGGGTGAGTCTGCTTGAGTGAAGTCACCGGTCTACTGAATTGTGCTTGCTTGCTAGGTCCGAGGGTGCATTGGTCTTGTGGCTATCACCCCAAGGTGGTGTCACATCAGAAGGTGAGAAGAGCTTGAGGAGCTCATGGTAGCCTCACCCACCAGGACGTCCTCTCGACCGAGAAGTATTTGAAGGAGCCTGGCAGTGTCTTCTCTGGAAAAGGGCAGAGACTCCAATTCCTGCCAAGGTCGCCATAGCGCGGCTGAAGTGGCAGGGGCCGGCTGACCGGCCTGTTGTGTCGAGGAATCAGGGGAGACCGGGGGAGCAGGAGGATGAATGACATTGGCCGAGAAGGTACTCGGCCCTATCTCTTGGCTAGCATCTTGCTCCCTACGTCTCCATAGTCGCTCGAGAGCTTCCCGATTATCGGTCCAGAACTCAAGCCATTCTGGCGTGTGCTGGTAAGGCAGCCCGTGTCCATTTTCTTGCGGAGGATCAGGCTACTCTGGCGTATTTCTGGCAGTTCTCAGAGTTTCTTTGACAGCTTGCCGCAGTCGAACAAGTGCCACAAAATTTCCTTCGGCTTCAATCTGCTCCCACCAGATCTGTTCCTAGATGAGGTACTGGACTTCCTCACAGGACTCGATCGCATGGTAGATTCGTGCATGAAAGGGACAGTACTGGGGATGATTAAAGTCCCACTGAGTGTAGTCTGCCAGCGGGTCGCGGGGCAAGATTTGCGCTCGCTCAACGAGGATGTCGAAGAGTCGTCGGGTTCTCTCCTTGGGGAAGGACAGAGGTCTATGATTGTGCCAGGGCCGCCACCCTGAGTACCAGATTGAACGCCCTCTCCGATTAGTACTGGGATCCTCTGGTTCATCATTAGAGAGAGAAATGTAGCCATCTTGTGGATCACGTTAGCCAGATGGTGAACCACACGTGCTGCTTTGGCTAGTCTGGACCATGTATGCGGCTGCAGAGGATCGATGAGACCGCTCTTCATTTGAATAAGGCCGTCTAGGATCAACTTCTATGCCTGTGTCTTGAAGGCATAGCAATCTTCAAGAGAGTGGCCTAACATGCGATGGTATGAGCAGTAGTTGGGATCATCGATTTTATGGGTTTCATCCAGCTTGCAGACTTCTCGTAATTCGATGATCTTCTGGGCCATGCAGAGGTCGAAGAGCATCTTCGTGTGTTCCATCTTGAAAGAGAAGGGTGTCTTCATACGCTCTGAGAAGGAGGAAGCACCTGACTTATCAACTGGCCTTTTGTTAGAATCACTCGTCCTGGCTCCCTTGCTGGCTTTAGCGGTGGGGGTGAATTCGATGATGTTCACCTCCTTGCCAGACTGGCGTTCTCGCATCTGCTTACCCTTTGCTGGAGCATAGCTTGGGTTATCAGTGAAGAACATCTCTATCTCAGCAACTGTCGAATTGAGCTGGTCGAAGCCCTTGACATTGGTGCCGAGAAGCTTTTCGCTAACCTTGGCCGCCAAGCCTCGGTGACAGATGGTAATGGCATCCTCCTGGACTAGCAAATTGACACACCTCATCCTGAGGTCTCGCCATTTCTTGATGAAGTCGAGGGTGCTCTCGCCCTTCTTCTGCCGGAGAGAAGAAAGCTCGGCCAGGGAGATCTTTCGCTTGGCTATCTAGAAACGGTCAAGGAATTTCTTCTGTAGATCTGCTCAGTCGATGATGAGTTAGGCTTCAGGTGGGAATACCATTGTAAGGCCATTCCCTTAAGTGAAGTGGCGAAGTAGAGGAGGAGATATGACTCGTCCAATGCTAGCTCGCCCATGGCCGTGATGTAGAAGGCCAAGTGCTCTTGTGGAGACCCTTGCCCGTCGAACTTTTGTAGCTTTGGGGGCTTGGCATACTCCGGAGGGATCTTCTTCAACTGGTGATGCAACGGGTAGGGGACACTATAGAGATCTATAATTGCAACCCCCCCCCCACATTGAGCGAGCTTGGTCTCGACTATCTGCTCGATCATCTGGCGCTGTGCAATGAGACTCTCTGGCACTAGCGTATTGGAGGCTTGTGGATGAGCTTCAGCTAGGGGCATGCCGAACCTTGTCGTTGTCGAGGTTTAGGCAGCTGTCGCTGAGGTATTGGCACCATTGTGCCCAATTGGCAGGGCCGGCGCTTTGGCCGGAGGCCTAGCAAGTGGCTGAGGGTGAAGGTCTCATTCCTGAAGAAGGTCTTGTAGGAGGATCTTCAAATGCTGGTTCTCCTTCATGAGAGTCTCGAGGGTCACCTCTTGAACCTCATTCACTGGAGGATCATTGTTGAGCGGTTCTACGTTGACAGGAGTGGCATGGTCCTCGGCTAGAATTTCTTCTACTTGTTCCGACGCTTGAGGCCCGGTGGAAGTGCCAACATGGCCTACCGGGGCCGGAGGCTTAGTCTGGTGATGAGGCCTCCTGAGCAGGGCCAGAGGTTGGTTCAGGTCATCAGACTGAGTCTCGGGTTGATGTTCGGTAGCGTAACACGTGAATACCCTAACCGTGTCATTGATGAACTAGAACGTCCGCTTCCTCTGGGAATGCTTCTCAGAGCGGACTGGTGCCCCCAGTCTATCAAAGACTGAGGTTCGTTGCAGCGGAGCCTCTACTGTGGTGTCGACCAGAAGAGAGCTCGGGGTTGGGTGCTGGCAGGGCCCGGAACAAGCTCGTCTTTGTTTCCTCATACTTAAGGAGGAAACACTAGGTGACTGGATGTCATTGGACTATGTCGATGTAGACTCGATCATGTCTTGCCCGATGCCACATCTGAACTCTCGAAGGTGGTTTCTAGTACGTGCCCTCCGAACAGCTTGAGCCTCTTTCGGGGTAACCCAGATTCTTATCAGGCTAAGTCATTGATCTCCCTTGTCATTGTTTCTTCGACGAGACTTGGGAGCTTAGATATCAGGCTGGTGCGGGTGCCCTGGACTGTTGTCGAGGCCCCTGCTTCTTTGAGCTGCACTTTATCCTCTCGCGTTGGCCACAGGAGGTTGAAGCGGTTGGTAGTGCGGACCATTGGCATGGTCCACTCCTAAGGTACGATTGGCTCTCCCCCGTTGAGACGTATCCTCAATTCTCCGACAAGAATGGTCTTCCCAGAATTATTGGTTGTAGCAGTGGGTCGCCTGCCTTTGCGGCTGTGGCGACGCTTCTTCTGGGGAGCCGAGGAAGATCTTGCTCTGAGATGGCAGATCGAGAAGACCCGATCTGCCATTGCTGGCAGCACGAGGCCATCAGTCGAAAGTACTGGGATCAGCCTCCATGGCACGAGGCTCGTATCAGGAGCTGATGACTGGGTCACTCAGGTGTAAGCTCTTGCCCAAGCTGATAAAAGTGTTGTCAATGCTCGAGGTGATACTCTTGCACCGAGAACCAATGTTGCATAAGGTACTGGGGCGCCAACAACCTGAGGTTGTGAACCTATGTTGAATGCTGGCATGGCTGGAGTGTGGGGCAGAGGACCCACAGCGGGCACTGAGGTTACTGTGTCCCAAAGATGAAGACCTGTGCTGGGAGTTGGCATTACTGGATGGTAGGGGGAAAGACCCCATGCAGAGTTGAGAGGCCAGGGGCCCGATGCAGAGAGTCCACACCGGGGACTGACCTTAAGAAGTCCCGGGGTTGTATGCCCGGGTTGGATGCTGGGGAGCCTCGAACTCGGGGTTGGGAACCCACACCGAGTGACTGCTCTTTCAGAGTTTGGGTCAGAAGACCCGAGCAGGGTGCTGGGGAGCCTTGACCCCAGGGTGGGGAACCCGCACTGAGGGTAAGCTCGGTTGAGGCTCGGGGCTGAGAGCCCGAGTGAGGTGCTGGCTTGGCTGGGGCTCAGGACTGGGGATCCGATTAAGAAGCTGAGGAGCCATGGTGATGGGGGCATCTCTCACCCTTCACTTTTTTTCATAGCCCCGGATGCTCACCAGCATGGTTCCATTGTGTCCGTCACAATTTTCTGAGTTGAGTTATGTAATTTTCATATTTTTCTTGAGTGGAAGGGCTAAAGGATAGGTGTGATGTATATAGAAAAAGGAAATAAAGTAGGACACCAGATATAATAATAGAAATAAATAACTAATTACAACAGAGTCCAGTCCAATAAAAGTACAGTCTAAAGCAGTAAAACGTAACACACGCCAAGTGAACACTCGGCCCGGCAAGCTGGAAACTAGTAACTTCCACGCAACACCCTTGAACCTCGAGGAAAAGCCTCCGCACCTAAAAATCAGGGGTAAGTCTCCTATCACTGGCTCAGTAGGGATCCCGCAGAATCCCAACAGAGAAACAACGACGACACGAAAAATAGGAACTACGAAAGCAGGAAAGTAAATACAGTGGCCGGCAAAACCTCGACTCTACAGTTACTCCTACTGTACCAAAAACACGACCGGGTCTCCCGTCGGGGGACAACCAAGTTACGCACTTGACATCCCGATCCCACGGTCGGGGAACAATCAGACACAAACTGCCCTAGTCACGCTACTAAGAAAAAGTCACGATGCCTCAGTCGCGGAAACTTACCCTCACAAAAGGGCCCAAGCTGAAACCACGCGGTCAGGAACACAGTCACGACCTCGCAGTCGTGAACTCAACGTCGTCTCGGGAAAAGCCCTCGGTGACGCTCACCGAAAACCCCAGACACGACAACTCACGTCACGTGACGGGAGCACCACCTACTAGAAGAACGACCAGATGCGTTCCCTGACGTCTTACACCGCGTCACAAGTGTCTAGCTACAACGTCCTGGGCGCGAGACTCAGGCACACTCAGTAACCAAAAGTACCACAAAACAAGGACTAGCTGAGGTCGCGCTCGTCAACGCGGGTCTGAAACCCTCAGCCCTATTTGCACACTCAGACTATACGCCCTAGGCCTATCCTCTAGTTGGTATTTCACCCTAAGTCCGGACTCGGCTGTACGTGGGGGCCCTACGGTAACCAGCCTACTCACCATCTCTCTCGGGTACGTCACACCAGTGCCCCCGGTGGGCCGACACACGTGTGCCGTGGAAGCTACTATTAGTGGACGGGTCACAGACGTGAACACAGAAAATCACGCACGCGCCCATTGCGAGTAACACGAGGGAAGGAGTGGCTCGCGGCCACTTGACTCTGGACAGCCCACTAGACCTATTAAACTGAACGGTCCTTGAGTCACAATACTCGGGTCAAGACTGTTGCACGCGACAACACTGAGCCGTCAATCTGGCCTAATCCCTAGGTCCAAAACCACGGTGACACGTCGAAAATCCCCAGCCCTAGGCTGGTCAACTGGACTCACAGTCTAAGGCCATACACACGGCCCGCACGGATTTTCGGAGCACACACATGGGGTTACTCGGACCCCAAAACTCACAAGCACGCTAATCGACACAATGCGGCACCTCCGGACACCTCCAAAACACAAACACAGGTCTCACGGTGTCCGGGACATTCACGAGACCGAAGGTCAACCACTGGGTCACAACCGGGTCGACCGAAGACCAATACAACGCACGGACAGACGGACACAACAACAGACACAACCCAATAGCGCGGTCACAAAGGGGCCGCTCAATCAACTGGACTGTGAAGGGAAGGCCGCCCAGGGGACACGAACGGTTTGACCCAAACCGCTCAAGGAATCGACTTAAAAGCACTAATAGACTGGACAATTAGGGTTGGACCGCCCCAAGGCATAGAGCGATTAAGGGATAGCCGCTCAAGCCAACCGACCTACTACAGTGACGGTCAGAACGGTTTTGACCAAACCGCTCAATGGAACCGACACAAGCCACTGAACGGTTAACATCCAACCGCTCAAGAGGCAGAGCGGACCAGGCAAGGCCACTCAAAACAACGGTAAGACAGAACGGCTGGAGGCCAACCGCTCAAGGGGAACTAAGCGGACCACACCTGGCTGCGCAAGCCCCAGCACGGTCTATCGCGGAACCGCGCAGACTCAATCCGACCTACTCTAAACAGTCCGAAGCTAGCTGTGCCATACCTTGAGCGGTTACTGTTAAACCGCGCAAGCGTCACGGCGAGCAAACCTTGGGATCGGCCCGATCATGGCCTTTCCACGCCCCGTTCATTCCGAAACGAAGGGGATACAACGGTAATGACCATACACAACACATGGACTCAAACCAGAGCCAATTCGATTGAGAAACAGAGAGAAACTGGCGATTTTCCAAAATCAACCCAAATGGGGTTAACAGGGTTCCCGCCAGATCTCTACCGATAATGTGTCTGTATATGATCCAGAGGGGGGTGAATGGATCGGTCACCCACAAATACTTTACTGCAGCAACTCAAATGCGGAATTAAATAAAACTACTGCAGGACAAATGGAGTAAACACAGATATAACCAGACTAGCACAGATCTAGCAAATCAGCTCACACAAGACCCTAAATAATCATCTACCGAGCGATGAATGGAAGTAAAAGACAATGCACAACACAACTCAAACTCACAGTAGACAAATGATTTTTAGGTAGTTCGATCTCAAACCTGAGATCTACGTCCACCCCACGCTCTAAACTAGAGTGTGACTTCAACTGTTGATACACAACTTCACTGATCCACAGCTTTGGGGTCAAGACCCTACAGTCCGCTGGGCATTACAGCTTATGCCATCTAGAGAAATCCTTCTCTACAGACCGTTAGGGACTTACAGCTTAACCCGTCCAGAGGAATCCACCTCTGCTCGCTGAGCCTCACAGCTTGCTCCACTGACACATAGCTTGAGAACAGGTTCAGAAAATAAAAACAATAAACGAAAAACCACAGAAATCCCAACGGAAATGTAGCACAACACTTGTGCAATCTCAGCTCTGATTTCTGAACCAAGAAACTAAGGAACAAATTCTCTCAGAACTTCTCTCGAACACTTTCCTCTCAGAGCTCTCTTTCTCTTCTCTTCTTTCTCTTCTCTTTCTCTTCTCTTTGGATCGTACAGGCTCTCTCTGCTTCTGCTTCTCTGAATCAAATGCACGATCACCCTTCTCCAGATGGAGAAGTCTTCCTTTTATAGCAGCAGCAGCAGCAGATGTAGGGCGTGTGTTCTCCACGGATTCTCGCCCTAGCGCCTTGACCACGTGGCAGCGTCGCAGCTCACTGCACTCCACGTGTCACGACCCTGGCACATCCTCCAGCTTTGGATCACGTGCCATCCTTATTTTTCACGAAAGGATATCTGTCATAATAGAAACAAACATCAGTTCACGATAGTTAGAAATATACTATGGACAGAAAGAAAACTGCATGGAGTTGTTTAGTCACAAGTGCACATAGTCAGAATGTGCTAGGAAACATGCACGGACTTATATGCAAAGGAATCAAGAATGTACACGGACTTCGTTTCCTTCCAAAGGGAAAAGATGCACGGACTATGGCATGTGCTTAGGCTAGAAAGTATGCACAGACTTGCTACAGTATGCATAGACTTTGTATTCATAGAACAAGAGTATGCATGGACTAAGCAAAACATGCACGGACTTTGGTTGAGAAACGTGCACGGACCTTGGTTGAAAAACGTGCACGAACTTTGTTCAGAAAGTGTGCACGGACTTTAATTGGAAACAAAGTGCACGGACTTTAGTTATACGAAACATGCACGGACTTCATATGAACAACGTGCACTGACTATATGTGCATGGACTTAGAATGTGTTGGTGAAACATGCAAGGACTTTATTTGCATGTAAGAGACATGTGCACAGACTCATAGTGCACAGACTTAGAGAATTCAACATACAAAAACATGCACGAACTTAGACCTGGCATATGCATGGACTTTGTATATGCACATAACTGAAATATGCACAGACTTTGATCGAGAGGAAACGTGTACGGACTTTAGTTGAGAAACGTGCACGGACCTTGGGTTGAGAAAATGTGCACAGACTCAAAATGCATGAATGAAGAAACATGCACGGACTTAATTTTCCATTAATCAGAAAACTGCACAGACTCTGGATGCACGTACTTTGTTATTGCTATGGACAATAATGTGCAAGGACTTATGCATGAACATGCAAGGACTTATAGCCTGCACGGACTTAGTGTGGCCAAGGCAGGAAACCTGCACGTACTTTATGTGTTTAAAGCAAAGACATGCATGAGCTTTATATGTAATGGGTCTAAATAATGCACGGACTTGGCTAGTATATAAACGTGCATGGACTTTGGTGTTCAAACCAAAATATGCACGAACTTCTTAAGGCACATAAGAAACATGCAAGGACTTGGACTAAGTGTGCACGGACTTTGGACTTGCAAAAATAAGACATGCACGGACTTGAATATGCATGAAGAAAAAATATGCACGGACTTTGAGAAAGTGCACGGACTCAAGGGATGCATGAACTTGTGTTTTCTGGAAAACTAAAACGTGCACAAACTTTGAAAAAGTGCACGGACTCAACTGATGCATGGACT
>JANBPO010001203.1:0-39476 GCA_024336825.1 Amorphophallus titanum
TTCTCAGAGGATTACTAGAGGCAGCGACAGTTTCCCAGTACTGAGTGCCTGGGGTTCTTTGGTGGGGCAGTGAGGTCAAGGGTCGGAGTAGGGCCACTGGGGCCCACTTCCTGGGATTTGCACATCCACCACCGTACTGAGACAGAGGGGACCGCCGGACTGGTGCTGGAGCCTGCGGGTTTGCAGTATGCTAGAGAGGGATATGATGACCACAGTTTGTCGGATGGGGTTATGAGGCAGACCGTCACGAGTTGGTACAGTCGCTAGGCCATAATCCCTTCGCACTACTACCACTAGGGGGACACTGAGTGGCTGATGGGGATCATCCATCACTATCGGGTGTTGTTAGAGCGAGCAGGGATCAGGTACGCAGTTACTGCCGCCTTGTACGCGTACCCCTTCTACACTAGGCTACTACATGGACTACTGGATCGCTTCAATCACCATTGGAACACGGTGGCCGCTGCAGAGGGAGAGACCTCACTAGACTTGTAGTCTCTGTTCAGGATTTTTGAACTGTCGATCAGCGACGAGGGATATGAGGAGGTTGTACTGGATGACCTCAACAGTAGTCATAGAGACGGACAGGGGAGGTACTGGGTATCTTTCAGCTATCGGTACCTCTTGAATACCTGGAGGGACTTGGCTCTGGCAGGGAGAGAGAGAGCAGCACAGACTCTGAGAGTACCACGGAATGTCTGGGTCTATCATTTCAACAATGGGCCATTCTGCTTTTATCAGGAGTTTGCCAGAGACCAGACTCCATGGGAGGAGTACACCGAGGTTGAGCTACGCTTTCGGACATACTCCAGATATGTGTATGCGCCACATGAGGGGTGGAATCCCCATGGTCAGCCAGATGTGGCACACCTTGCGGCATATCTGGCGTATTGGTTGGCGACTTTTGTAGTACCTTACAGAGAGGACAGACTGCTGAGAGCTGGGTTGTTGTGGCTAGCTCGTTTGTTGGTCGAGGGGAGACAATTGGCCCTAGCTCCCACTGCACTGGCCAACATCTACTAGGGGCTCGGAGTTCTAGCAGCACACCCAGCGCCGAGAGAGAGAAGCATACTCCTGCCGACCCACTACCTCAGTGCGTAGGCTTGGTGACGCGAGGGATAGCGAGGAACCCAATGGCACCGCTCTTGTTTAGCTTCCCGGGGCAGTCTCACGGGGATGCAGAGACGTAGCTGGAGGGGGCTAGGAGAGCCCTTTGTTACCTGCCTGCCAGGGGTGAGGAGGGGCTTCCTTTTGATAGTGCCACGAGGGATTCCAGTCTCTTCCTAGGGCCTTCTGGTAGAGGGGTGACCAGCGCCGACGCTGGTCAGGAGGTGACAGAGACAGGGTTGCGAATGGAGTGGATATGGAGTACTCAGTCGGCGGTGCTAACGTTGCGCCGGTCAGTGATGAGTTCCTTGGAGCCGTACTACCCACACCAGTTTGCGGGGAACTTTGGGTACGACCAGGGGATCCCACCAAATCGGGAGTTCCCTTTGACCGAAAGGTAGTATCGTGGCAAGGACACCCACCTTCTTTTGACGACATGGTGGGACTTCTACAATCATCGGGAGCCAGAGCAGTTCCCGATGCCGGGATAGGGACGTGGAGGGAGGTTCGACGTACACTACGCCAGGCAGTGGTTCGAGCACAGCCACCTGTACCAGTAGAAGGCCTCCGTGATTCAGAAGACAGAGGAGAGCCACTTGCTGAGGGAGGATTTGCCTCCTAGTGTGCTGGACGATGGGTACCTGAGGACCCGCGTTGCTTGGGTCCGTCGAGAGTTCGAGCGGGTCATGGATCAGTGGCCCCGGGGTTGCCAGGGTTCAACTTCCAGGAGTCGGAGCAGTGGTGGGGCACTGAAGCCCCTGGTACAGGTTTTGATGAGAGCAGCAGCGACAAGAGCGAAGGTGTCCCGACCGGGGGCACCTAAGGCCTGGTGGGCCCAGTTTTTGGCCAACTACGGCTTTAAGAGTAGGGGTTTGTTGGATCGGGAGCTCCCGTATGGGAGCTTTACCGACTCAGCGGTTGATGACTGACGGTGACACATCGACCATGCGATCGGGTTTGCCGGGCCCGTGAAGTTCCTGTCCCAGATTGAGTGCGCCCGCACTCTACGGGACATCCAGAAGGCCATGGCGAATGCGGCCCAGGTGCTGGCACTGAAGCCAGAGCAGTTGGTACTCCTACCACCGATCCCCTTCGGGGCTCCAGGTACCATGAGGCCTTGAAGTACCTCAACACCCAACAAAAGCTCAATACCTATCATGCCCGTTGGGTAGAATACATTTAGGCCTATACCTTTGTCCTCAAATACAAGATGGGTAGTGAGAATCGCACTACCGATGCGCTGAGTAGGCGGGTAGCTTTACTTTCCACTATTCAGGTGGAACTCACCGGGTTTGAGAGAATCAATGAGGAATACTCAAATTGCCCCGACTTTGAGACTCACTACAACACCCTCTCCACTCAACCCCACAAGAAACATGAGGGATTCATACTCCAAGAGGGGTATCTCTTCAAGGGAGCTAGGCTATGCATATCCCAAACTTCACTTCGGGACTTCTTAGTTTGGGAGTTACACGGTGGTGGCCTAGCTGGTCACTTCGGGGTCCAAAAGACCATAGAGCTAGTTGAGAGGCAATTCCATTGGCCCAGTCTCTAGAAGGATGTGGCCAACATCATGGGACAATGTCACATTTGTGCCTCGGCCAGGCAAGTGAGGCAAAACACCAGACTTTATACACCCCTACCCATCCCAGCTCGACCTTGGGAGGATTTGAGCATGGACTTCATCCTGGGCCTACCTAGGATCTTGTGCAAATATGATTCCATCTTTTTAGTGGTTGACAGGTTCTCTAAGATGGCCCACTTTATCCCATGTTCTAAGACTTCCGATGCCTCTACCTCTTGAACCTGTAATGGGACAAAGTGTTACATAGTGGGAGTCACCGTTTGAGCCTGTAGGGGCCACCTCTAGAGTCCTACCTGCCTGGGGGTTTGATTGCATGCTATATGTGCCTAGCGATGAGGACATCGTCTATATAAGAGAGGTAGATTGTAACACCCTCAAATATAGCTAAGTTGTACTCTATATCACCAAGACGTCTTTTGAAGTATCGACTCAGTTCTTGAAAAGAACTCCAAAGTTAAGTGTGCTTAATAGGGAGTAGTACTAGGATGGGTGACCTACCCGGGAAGTCCGCTATTCTGGAGTCGATCATTATTAGAATGGGATAAAACTGTGAGACGTGTAGGCCAAAGCGGACAATACCTCGATGGTATAGAGTACAGGACGTGACAGAAGTACTCATCGTTCTAGATAAATGGCATTCCACTCACACACACTCTCTCTCGTGACATTACTTGATATTACTTGCGTGCGTGACTCGTCGTGGTACTTGCTAGAACTCTAAGTAGCCAATATCTCGTGACATTATTCTGTAAACACATGCTTGGCATCTTCCTTGACACTTTGCTTATTCCGTCTTGATAGGAATTCTATATCTTGAATTAATGGATATATCTTCACTTGGGTTTTACGATCATTCATGTAGAATAGTCTTACATTCATAAAACATGTAATTACTTTAAGCAAGCTTGTTCTTGTGATATAATTCCTACTGAGTGTTCGCTCATCCAGTTTATTCCAATATTTTTCAGGTAACTCGGTGGCTAGCGGGACCGAGACTCACACGGGAGGGGCAAGTATAAAAGCGAGCTCTGGAAATTAGTGAACTGAGTCTTTTATCTTTCTTGAGTTTAGTGTGGTGTCTCTTATTTAGCTATCTTATCGAAGTCCATTAGTGCATAGTTCGTCGTCTCCTTTTCTTTCATTGTGATGTAGTTGAGTCTTCAAGTTTTGATATTTGAAATTATAAGAGACTTATATTTGAAATAAAATTTGAGTATTGCTCCAAATTAATTGGTCTTATGCGACTATTTAATTGCCACGTTCCGAGCAAATGACATGTTTCGCTGCTATCGATTTGGGACGTGACAGTACATCTACCTGAATCTCAACCTCAAAGAAGTGGTATTTGAGCTAGAGGATGCTACCGAAATTGGCCCTGACTGACTCGGGGGCTGTGGAATCTTGCCTGGCTATTGAAAAAACCCTTGCTGAGAATGGCCGTGCTAAAACTGCCCAGCTCTAACACACTCCTCAGTCTCTAAGATCTAGGCATCTACGGCTGCCACTGTCTGATAGGCCACATCCAAATCTGTGATGCGAGCCACAATCATAGCATGACCAAGATCTGGCCTCAAGCCCCTGATAAACTGTTGATAAATGTCTATTCTTTTATGGTACTCATGTCACATACACCATTCTAAGTGCATATAATTAGATAATTATGCAAATTTTATAGTTAACCTCAACTTCACACATAAATTGGGCCTTTCACATAAATTAACTTAATTTGGTGTTATATCTCTTCCTCTATTCCTTCCACTTCCTTTGTCGCCAGTGTGGGATCATTCCTTCATTGGATCTCTGCCATTACTTTTTTGAGCTGAAGGAGCATCCCCCGGCAGGCAAGGGCTTCTATTTTGTTGAGATGAGGTGGAATAGGAGTTGCGTGTCGCTGTCCCAGAAGGACTCTTCCCACAAGGGGTGGAAAAGCCAGTATTTCTGGGTGGGCACCTCGTCAGTGGAAGCACACTGGAATTTTCTGGTGGTGCCCAACTTTCACCCGAATATCCCGACGAAGCCAAATGAGATATCGTCGGAGGTGGAGCGAGAGGCTGCGATCCTCCTAGAGCATCGCCGGTCGACGGACAAGCTGGTGACTTTAGCTAATATCAAATGGTGTCTTCTCGAGCGGTTACTGTCGATGGGTAAGAGCATCCGGAATCAAATTCTCCCCTTCTCTGAGGAAACACTCTTCTTTTCTTGACCCTGTCTCTTTTGCGCAGACGCCAGGCAGTCGGTTGAGGAGGAGGCACTCCCGACCGAGCCGGAGGTAGTCGTGGTGGATGACGCGCCAACTGTCGTTGAGTCGCGGGCTCCCGAGGGCTCTTCCCGAGCCCGGGACAAAGGCAAGTGGGTGGCCTGGGAAGGGGCTCCTGAGCGATGGGGGACTAAGCGCAAGGATCCCATGGAGAAGATGCTACGGGATTCTATGAAGGCTCAGTCCGTAGAGAAGAAGCAGATGAAGAGGGTCGGGGCCACCCGCTCGGTCGAGGATGATGCTCACTTGGCTCTCCCCTCTGTCGAGCTAGAAGGGGCCGAGCCTATTCGGCTGGCTCTCCCTTCCGCCGAGTGAGAGGGGACCGATGAGGTCGTGGAGGTTGCAGCAGGGGCGGGTGACTCTCGAGCAGTGGTGGCCGATGCTGGACCGTCGAGTGAAGCCGGAGGGGCGTAGAGTGGAGGCGTCGGAGTCGAGCCGGTTGAGGTCGGGGGGTCGCGAGGAGACGTGATTCAACCCTGACCGTTCGAGGCAGGAGGGGCACGGGGTGAGGAGGTCCAGTCTGAGTAGGTCGGCGGGGCTCCCGAGGGAGTATCGCTCAGAGGGGGAGCCCACATTCCGACCGCTCCAGAGGGGACTGGCTCTCTTCCCGGCATCCGGGGTCCCCTATATCGGAGGTGTCGTAACATAGCCTCGGGGATAGTGCGAGGAGGAGATAGGCAGCATCCTCCATCCACGGTCCTTGAGATGATCATGGAGGGTGATTTTTTTCTGGCCTAGATGGGGGCCGACATAGCCGACGCCTATACTCGGGTGGAGTCAGAGCGATCGACTTTTGCTTGGCCCGTCGGCGCGTCCGACAAGAAGATCGCTCGGCTCACTGTCGATCTTGAGGAGCTTCGGCGGGAGGTCACCCCGCTTCAGGAATGGGCAAAGTCGAGCCAGGTGGAGGCTCGGGCATTCGCTGAGGAGCTGGCTTAGGTCCGCGCCTCTCTCGATCTAAAGAGCAAGCTTCTGGAGCAGGAGCGTGCAACTCAGACCGAGCGCGATGGCCAGTGGGAGACCGAGCGTACGGAGCTCGGGGCCGAGCCGAGGAGGCTGAGTGACTTCAGACGGAAGCTGAGGCTGCGCAGGTCGAGGCAGAGAAGAGGTCGGTCAAGGTGGAGCAGAGGTTGGCCGAGGTAGAGTGGAAGTCTACTGAGCTCGCGAGTAGGGTGGAGTCGGTAGGAGTGGAGATGCTTGAGCAGTACAAGCGCTCAGAGGCCTATCAGGTCGGCCTCCAAAAGGCTACCATCCCCTACTACGAGTTGGGCTTTCACCAAGGCATCCGGACGGGATTCGCCCAGGGCTATGACCAAGCCATCTTTGGGCTGAGGAGCAGACCTGAACACATAGCAGACTTGGATGATCATTGACTTTACTTGATCATTGACTTTACCTATCAGAGGCGGATTCACATTTTACCAGAAATTGGCTTGCCGTCAGTTGAAGTTGACCGTTGGCTTACTTTTCATGTCCTTTTGACTCATCTATAAATCCTATTGAGATGTTGCATGCTTTCAGGAAATGGCATCACAAGATGTTGCATACTTTCAGGAAATGTCATCACAATTAAATGACCAAAGTCAAATTTTGATGACCTATAATATTTGTCATCATCAAAACTTCATAACCACAGGGGATGCAACAATCTCCCCCTTTTTGATGATGACAATATTATGGGTCATTGTAATAGATTTTATTCTTTACTTAAAATCCTATGTAGAGGTATTTTGAAATTGCCTCGAAATGATGGTTAAGAAAAATACTTTCTCTGTTCAAAATGCCCCAAAAGAAATTGGCCGTGTGCCACACGAGCTCTCGCATGAACGCATAACCACCTCTCCCTCATTCTCGAACGTGGATGACTCCTAGACCTCAATCCATCTCTTTCCACCACTCCACCTCCTCCCACCTCCCTGGCCCCCTCCCGCCGTGGACTCTTCCTCATCTCCCTCCACCTCTCTGCCTACTCACAGCCTCCGGTGTGTATTATCTTCTACCCCTCCGCCTTATCGCCTCCCTGCCCACTTCTCCCCCCTCATTATTCCTCAGCAGCCACAGGAGCCACAGGCCTTTTTCAGGTCCGCTACGTATAGGTGGCCAACTCCGCAGGGCCTAGCCACAACCGACGCCGGGCGATGCTCCCAGACCACCGCCGTCACGCTCTTGCTCTGCTGCTACGCCACAAGGTTGTTCATCGTCACCCCACACCAAGACTGACTCCTAACCCGTCGGCACCCAATCGTGCTCATCTACAAGACTGTGAAGGTATGGGACGGCCCTGGCCTCGATCCATCTACTCCTCCCCACTCTGCCTCCTCTCGCCTCTCTGGCCCCCTTCCGTTGTGGACTCTTCCTCCATCTTCTCCTCCACCCCTCTGCCTCCTCACCTCCGGTACAGACTTTTCCTCCATATTCTCCTTCACCTCTCCGCCTCCTCGCCTCCTCTGGTCCGTAAGAACTTGAATATTTTGATTATTGCCTCTAATGTGGCAATCACTTTGCAGGACTGTATATCAAATGAACTTGTAAATTGCAGGTTGAACTTGTGTTTCTACACTTCTCTTTCAAATTTTACTTGGGTTTTCTTTTATTCTCACCAATTCATCCGTCGTAGCACGCACAGTGATGATGTGTGTTTGTATGTCTTGTAGTTTGAATATTATCTTCATATATATGGTGGGTTGTGGATGCATTAAGTTTAGAGGACTTGTTCAGGTCTTTGATTTATTTCGGTGTTTCTTTTAGTACCCTTATTATAGGTTAGAATCAGCTTTACAACCTTGTATCCTAAAGTGTTCGGTTGATTTTGGTGTGTGGGAACAAGGGCTTTTTGCAATAAATTGAGAATTTATCAATTGGCATTTTTTAAAAAAATAGTAGGTAATCACCCGGTCATGTTAGTAAAATGATACTTCATCTCATTTTATTTTGTTGGTCCTAGGGTAGGCGAGCAGACAAGAAGGGGGGGTTGAATTGTCCCCCACACTAGGTGGCTAATTAAAATAACTATGCAGTGGAATTAATTACTTTTAATTAGATTGAGGAAGTTAACTAAACAAGCTAACTAGATTCTCTCAATCTCTTCGTTCACTCACGATCACACAAATGGATATAGGATGTAAACTACACACTCATACTCATCGATCATACATGTATAGATTTAAACCACAAATCACACCACAATACTCAATGATTTTTAAGGTGATTTGAGACAACGACGGGCTCCCTACGTCCACCCCTCACTAAACCGGTGAGGCTTCACTCAGGGATAAATCCCCAAAACGGAGGTGATGCTCCAAGCACACACAGGACGACGCCTGCACACACACACACACATGGAGACACGGTCTCGAACACTATCCGACCACGGATCAAACACGCACATACTGCTACAA
Organism: Amorphophallus titanum; assembly: GCA_024336825.1. Classification (NCBI taxonomy): domain Eukaryota; kingdom Viridiplantae; phylum Streptophyta; class Magnoliopsida; order Alismatales; family Araceae; genus Amorphophallus; species Amorphophallus titanum. The sequence continues at coordinate 8,348 of JANBPO010001203.1, forward strand.
CACCGCAGTCCAATATGCCCACAACCGTACGCAGACGGTACAATACACGACCGTATACCGACGGTTCACACACACACAATGTATTTTCAGGTTCGGAAAGTAAACACAAATAATAGTATATGCTCAGATCGAAATAGAACACATGGAAAATATCACAAAACAACAACTAAAGGATGTAGAGATTGTTCTCCCTTTGATTTCCAAGGCGAATAGAAATGATAGCTTGAAGCTTCAGTCGGATGGTGACAATTTCAACGTCCTCTCGATCCTCTCCTCGATCTGCTGCACTTCGTAAAGAGAGTGTAGAGAGAGAAAGTAGAGAGAGAAGATAGAGAGAGAAGGTAAAGAGAGTAGAGTTAGAAAGTAGAGAGAGTAAAAAAGAAAAAATTAAATGACGATAGAAGAGAGAGAGAGAGAGAGAGAGAGAGAGAGAGAGAGAACCTGTGAGGGGGGAGAAAGAAGATGGCACGGTGGAGTGGGGAAGAGAAGATGGGTGGGGTATTTATAGGTGTGCTTCAGCGGCAGCCAGGAGGTCAACCGCAGGGAGGTCAGCAGTAGCAGGGTGATGATGCTGGTGAGGGCCAGGCTCGTGGTGGCCATGGTCGTGTGCTGAAGGAGTTCCTGCAGTTTCAGCCACCTGCTTTCAGTGGGCAGCCGGATCCAGAGGTGGCTAGAGAGTGGCTGGATGATGTGTAGATGATTTTCAGTGCGATGGAGTGTGCTGAGGAGGAGTAGGTGGTGTTGGCCACGCATCGGCTTCAAGGAGCGACCCATTCTTATTGGACGCCAGAGTAGGGTGCAGCATTCCAGTCTCGTCCTCTTTGGCAGATAGGGTGGCAGGAGTTCGTCACGACTTTCGAGCGTGCCTTTTGCCCGTCTTTTGTCAGGTCGTAGAGGTTACGTGAGTTTATGGAGCTGACCCAGGGTGACATGTCGGTGATGTAGTACCGCGCCAGGTTTATCGAGTTGGGCCGTTATGCTTCTCACATCATGGCAGATGAGGAGGTGAAGACCAAGCAATTTGTTGGTGGTCTGAGGGTGGCGTTGAGGCACCATCTTCTTGCGTCAGGATTGACCACTTTGGATGCGGCGTGTAAGGCAGCATCGGCACTGGAGAGAGATTTACAAAAGGTTCGAGAGCAGGGCAGTGCTAGTCAGATGTAGGCAAGATTCATCCAGTCGATGGAGACGCAGCAGCAGAGTACTGTCCAGCTCTCAGCAGGTGATTCCGTGGTAGTGCAGTCTGTGGCTCTAGTGCCAGAGTCGTCTTCCTTTGGCTCGAAGCTCAAGAAGCTACTCAAGGAAGCGGGCTTTGGCGGGAAGCATCGGGGTCGTAAGGGGTAGCCACAGTAGGAGTCATCGGGCAGTGTTCAGCAGCTGGTAACTTTTCAGTGCCAGGGTTCGGTGACTGGTTCTCAAGGCGGTTGTCCCTGGGGCGGTGGTTCTCACCCAGGCAGGCAGTGTTCGGCGCTCGTGGTTTGCTTTAGGTGTGACCAGCCAGGGCACATGGCACGTGACTATCTGTAGAGACTGCGTCAGCAGCTTGAGTTTCAGCAGTAGCAACAGTTTCAGCCCCAGCAGATGTCATCACAGTCGCAACAGTAGCAGCAGTGAGAGCAGTTTCCTCAGTTGTCATAGTCGGCTACTGTAGGGAGGTAGAGATCCCGAGGCCCAGTGACCCACATGACCCGAGCAGAGGCTGAGGTGTCGCAGTTACTAGAAGGTACTCTTTCGATTTTGGGTTACGCGGCTCGCGTTTTGTTTGATTCGGGAGCTTTACATTTGTTTATTTCAGAGGATTTTGCTCAGAGTGTGGAGGACCCGGTGGTCGAGATGTCCTGTGATATGGTGGTAGAGTTGCCTACCGGTGATTTCATGTACACCCTGTATTACTTCGAGAAGGTGCCTGTGTGGGTGGAAGGGCGGAACTTGCCGGCCAGACTCTACGCATTACCGCTTCTGGACTTCGATGTGATTTTAGGCATGGATTGGCTCGAGTCTCATCATGTTTTGGTGGATTGCGGCTCGAAGAAGGTCTACTTCTAGCAGATTTGTAGGCCCACCTTCTGTTACTGAGGTATTCGGTCTTCCTCTTCCCGCTTGCTTATTTCGGCTATTAGGGCTCGTCATTTGCTTGATGCAGGTTGTCAGGGTTTTCTCGCTTCTGTGGTTTTGGTCGATCGGCATTGTCCTGATGTAGAGGACATTCTGGTTGTGTGTGAGTTTTCTGATATTTTTCTTGAGGAGTTACCAGGGTTGCCACCGCAGCGAGAGATTGATTTCATGATTGAGGTGGTCCCAGGTACGGTGCCTATGTCGAAGGCCCCTTATCGTATGGCACCTGCAGAGTTGCGGGAGTTGAAGAGGCAGTTGCAGGAGCTACTTGCCAAGGGGTACATTCATCCTAGTTATTTTCCGTGGGGTGCGCCGGTGTTGTTCGTAAAGAAGAAGGATGGTAGTTTGAGGCTGTGCATCGACTATCGTCAGTTGAACCAGGCGACTGTTAAGAGCAAGTATCCGTTGCCTCGGATTGATGACTTGTTTGATCAGCTTCAGTCGGCCCAGGTGTTTTCGAGGATTGATTTGAGATCGGGCTACTATCGGCTACGGATTCGAGAGTCTGATGTTGAGAAGACTGTGTTTTGATCGAGGTATGGGCATTATGAGTTCTTGGTGATGCCGTTTGGGCTCACCAATGCCCCTGCAGCATTCATGGATTTGATCCGAAGGTCGAAGCAACTGAGACTGACAGTCTGTCACTCCCTGTCCAGAACAGAAGTACCTCCCACTAGAAGAACGATCGGATGCGTCCACTGACATCTTATACCATGTCACTAGTGTCTAGCTATCACGCCCCGGGCGTGAGACTCAGACACACTGAAGTAATCACAAAGCGAGTGACTAGCTGGGGTCACGCTCGTCAGCGTGCGTCCACTGTCCCCAACCATGTGTGCACACACAGACTATGCATCCTAGGTCTGGCCTCTGACTGGTTTTCCCCCGCAACCGGACTCCGGCATGGACGAGGGGACCAGACGAAAATCAATCTAAAAATCATCTCTCAGGGTAAGCCTCTCCACCTACTCCCAGGTGGGACCACACACGTGTAAGCAGGCTACGACTACTGGAGGGTCGCTGAGAGAGAAGCTCCAAGAACCACACACACACACAGTGCGAGAGGCAAGAAGAACCAAGTGGCGCGAAGCCGCTGGACTCAAGACAGTCCTCTAGACACACTAAATCCAATGGTCCTTGAGTCACAAGACTCGGGGTCAAGACCGTTGTACCGGGCAACACGAAGTCGTCAATCTGCCCTCACCCTAGGGTCAGAAACCTCGACATGATAACACACAGGTAGTTCACAACTGCCACAATCATCCCCAAGAAGGGAACAACGAAACCTCCAGCTCCCAGGCTGGTAAATAGGACTCACAGTCCATGGCCTTGCATAAGGCCCACTCAGGAATCGCTTCCCAGAGAAACCGACGACGTACGGAAACTCTCACCACACCCACACTGACACACGGTGACACGAGTCGAAAACCACCAACACCAGGGATCACACCATATCGTGACGCCTGGTCCCAATGAAATGCACAGCACTCGTCAGGCCACGGGTTGGCACGTGGATCGAGGACCACACACCCGGGACTCGAATCGGTCAAGAAGGAAACGCCGGCTCAACCAGCCCCTTGAACGGTCCACACTGGGCCGCTCGGGGACGTGCGGCTAGACTGGGGCCGCACCAAGAGATGGGCGGCCATGCACGGACCACACAACCCCCGAATCAAATGGAGAAACATGCGGCTATCACCAGGCCGCACAAACGTCGAACCGCTAACACTTAGCCACACAGTGAGATGAACGGTCCAGCTTGGCCGTTCATCACCCCAAAGGTGAAACACAAGAATGGCTAGTCCCTAGCCGCACCTTGGGAAGGGCGGCTAGAGCTTCGTCGCACAAGGCATGTGCGGACCCACCGGGGCCGCGCGTCCTCCAACGGCACCAAGAGATGTGCGGCCAACCCCTGGCCACACAATGGGACATGCGGCTAGCCCCTAGCCGCACACCCCGGTGCACTGAGCAATCGATCGAAACCGGAGGGGATGGATGGCTGGACCTTGGTCGTACCTGGGTTATGCAGTCGCACGATAGACCGCATAACCCCCACTGCGCGCCAAGCTGAGCACTGCGCGCCAAGCCGATGAACGGTCAGGACAGGGCCGCCCATGGGGATGGACGAGCCCTGGTTCGACCGCCCAACCGTCACGGCGAGCAACCCATGGGGTGGGCCCAACGGAGGCCTTCCCACTCCCCATTCGTACCTAAATGAAGGGGAAGTAACCACAATCGCACAGGGAAACCCATAGACTCGATCTGGAGCCAGATCGGCTGAGAAACGGCGAGAAACGAGCGATTTTACCAAATCGACCCAAATGGAGCATCCGGACTTCCCGGACTCCTAACGGTCAAATGGGACCACCAATCGAGACGAAATCAGTGACTATGGAACGCCGACGTTCCAGGGAGTCCATTGACACTAACCGATCGCAAAATCGTCGCCGTTTTCTGGCGAAGCCTACGAACCTCGAAAAACTACAACGGGCCAGAACTCGCTCGTTCTTGCACTGTAAAATGCAAAACTGCGGGAAAATGAAGTACACGCACTAGGGAACCGTCCCCCTACCTCCACCGAAGATCTCGCCCGCCGAAGCGACTAAACCACGCCGAAAATCGCCCGGAACACGAACGACACCTTCTCGGAATCCACCGAAGGATCGCGCCACGCCACGCTCAAACCGCCGCTCCGTCCCACGTTTCGATCTCCCCGACGCTTCCCCGCCTCAGCCAGCTCCGCACGGTCGCGCGCCCCGCGCCGAGAGGTCGAGAGACGGGAGAGAAATGAGAGAGAGAAGGGAGGGTGAGAAATGAGAGGGAATTATGTTAAAATAGGATTCTTATTAGGATTCCTTTGTCGAATTAAATTAGGCCTTTCCCCCTCCCCCTATAAATACCCTTGTACTCTTTATGGAAAAGGTTAATGAAGAATTTTTTTGAGATCCCTTGAGAAGGTGCGCCCTCCCCTCTTGCTCTGTCTCTTGTGGGTGTGACTCCCACCTCCCCTCTTCTTGTCTTCTCCTTGGGTGCGATGCCCAAGGTGTCTTCCCCGGAGTTCCTACTGTTGGTTCTGATAGGAGGTGACCTCCTCGATGTCCATCAGAGCTCGGAGTTCCCCGTGATGGTCGTGTTGCAGCGTGGAGGCGACCATGTACCTTGCTGCCCCGAGAGCGCCTTGTATGTCTACTTGCAGGACAGAAACATGGCAAGTAGGCTGGTCCGCCCCCTTCTCTATCTCAATTTGTCCTGAAAATTCTACTGCACCTTCCCCCACGTCTCTCCTAGTCACAAATCAAATTTCATGCCAAAAATCACTTTGTGGCTGAAGTTTCCTTCGGAGCCCTTTTTCCCGCGTAGACTACACCTGTGCAGGCCTGCAGGGATACAGCCCATCCAAAGAGACCTTCTCACCCCCCAACCTTCTCCAAAAGTCCTGAAAATTGGTACACACTCTCCCCACATCATATCCAACGCACCATAAAAATTTCATGACGTTTTGAGCCTGTTTGCCCAGCCTAATCCTATCTACTGTCCCTAATACCCAGTCTATCTGCATAGTCCTTCAGAACAGACCCTCGCCATGCACCACTCCCCACACCCAAAACATCCACTTTGAGCATCCCTGCCACTCATCCTCCATCTTCCCACGTACACCTCCCCTCCACAAGAGAAAACCCCACCCTAAAATCCCCCGGACGCCCCCGTACCACCCTGTTCTTTCCCTACCTGTCCTGCTACCTACAGACAGGCCAGATTGCACAGGTGCTTGCTTTTGCCATCTCCCCATCTACCATGGTCATCTTCTGCGACCCTCCTTCCACTGGTGTCTCTGGGACATGCACACCTACGTCCCCACCAAGTTTTGTGTTCAGAGGATGCCCAGAAGGCAGTGTTCCAGGCCTCCTCGCCCGCTGGTCACCTGTGACTATGCAGACCGGCCTGCAGTCTGCCCACCATTCGTGGTTACACCGGAGGTTCCAGCCGGCACCGTCAGCTTCCGTCTTCTTCCAAGAGGATCGTCATCCACTACAGCGTGCCATCAGGGGCATTTGCTCCTTCCTCGGCCTCCGTGACGCATCATCCTTACTACTTGCCCCAGGCCGTACCGGTTCGTAGCACATTGGAGTTGTTGCACGTCGTCCACTCACTGCCCGTCACCCCACTTCGCACATCCCCAGATTCGCCGTGTAGCCTTTTACCTCCCTACAAGGAGTCGACAGTGTTTGGATTGTATTTCTTTAGCTTTTGTACCGGGGATCATGTGACTTGGCTGGGCATCTTCCCCACGCCCCGAGCGTGGAGGTATGCATCCACTTCTTTGCTAGGCATAGCTAGCTCATTTCGTATACACCATGGAGCCGCTACTTGTGTGTTCGTTAGGATTCTAGCTCGTTGATATACATATCACTACAGTGGTGAGAGAGCATGACCGTCCCGTGACTAGTCCGAATCATGAGTGTGGAGTTACCTTCCCTAGACTCTGTCGGTTCATCAACCGTCCGGATCGACATGCTTCCCACTCTTGGGGGACATGTGTGAGCCTATGTTACTTATTTTAGGTATAACCCCTCTCTTGGGAGTCTTAGGTGTTCGAGCCATGTTACTCAATCGATAGTGTTGTTGCTGGTTGAGTTGTTTGTTTAGTCGTGTCATCACTAGAGTCCTAGTTCGCATAGCATCCCACATCAACATTGCGACTTGAGCCTCAACAACAGGGAGTGGTTAGTCACCATCTCTGGCTCGGCCAGCCTCCACCAATGCCGATTCAGTGGCAAGGGCTGGAGTCGTGGAGACGCTGGTTGCTCCTTTCGCAATGCTTCTCGCCTCTATTGCGGGAATGTCCTCTTCACCCTAAAATAACTCTTCGCCTATATCGAGTTGCTGTTGCTCCAAACCCATGGTCGGCTGGTCAGACCTGATAATCACTCCTGGCACTTCGAAGCCCGTTGTTGGCTAGCTACGGCGGGCTGAAGGTTGTGAAATCACTTTCACAAGCGGAAGAGAGCTTGGCTTGTTCAGTTTCTATTTCCACCAGTTTCGGGAAAAGCATGCTCGGGGGGTGTGCGTCGGGTTCGCTGAAAAATGGCCACATTTTTTCATCTACTTAGTATCATTGTGACCCCCAGCATGTTAGCATTCCAGATCCGCTGATTTCATTGCGATTGGTCATCGTTTAGGGCCGGTACGAGCCCGAGAATCCCGGTGACCCAATTAGGGTCGATTCGGTGGAATCGCCCGTTTCTTACGATTTAGTTGTTGCATGGAACCCTTCCAGGCTGTGGAAGGTTATTTTCATCAATTAGGAATGTTTCCCCATCGTTTCGACATGATTGGGGCATGGAACGGCCAAGATCGGCCATTTCCATGGTTTTCCCACCGTATCGTACTAGCGGTCGTTCCAGAGACCATCTCTTGTCTCTGGCGGCCCCATGATAGACCGCCACACTCCATAGTGTGTCGGTTAGTTTCAAGTCAGTTTAGGCTGGTGGCCTAAACTTAGACTGCCACTTGCCTCTGGCGGCCCTATAGTGGCCCGCCAAGCTCAATAGTTTCTTGGTTTGGGTTGGCGGCTCTAGTTCTGAGTGCCAATTTTCCCTGGCAGCCCTTTCTTAGGCCGCTATGGTGTGTTTGACTTAGTCAAGGTTTTAAGTCAGTTGGCCTTGGAGGTCCAACCTTTGTCCGCCTCTTAGTTTTAGTAGCCCATTTTATGACCGCTACGGTCTGTTCATCTTAGGTCAATGTCTTAAGGCGGTTAGTGTGGCGGTTCATTCTTAGACCGCATAGTCCGTGTAGCGCATCTAATATAGACCGCTGGGTGGTTTGACTGGGTATGTCGATTCAAGTGTTGACTAGCTCTAGCGGCCTATTATGCGACCGCTACAGTAATCTCACGGTCCATTCTATGACCGGTACAGTCTTCTCGCGGCCCTACCTATGACTGCTAGAGTCTGAGTTTCTGTGTGGAGGAGCAGCTCTTTTACTGACTGCTTGGCTTACCTAGTAGGGAAGCGATCGACTGCTTATCCCCAGAGTGCTATTTTATTGATGTTTTAGCTTCCGATGGTCTTGGCTTGACCTTGTGGTTTGCCCATTGTCCCGCGGATGTCTTTTAATATCCTATGAGGGCTATGACCATGTTAGAAGGTAGCCGAAAGTGTCTTTCTATCAAGCGGTCTTCCGTACTGCTATGGGTTCTGGTCAACCTGGTGAGATCCGATGGTTGATATGTGACATTGCGAGTGTCTTGACTATTCTGGTTAGATCGAGACATGGTTCTGGATGCCTAGAGGTGCCGTCTTACCTCAGCTTGCGTATCCAGGTGCTTCGAGGGTTTTGGTGATTCCCTCGGGTCTCCGTGTTTCATTTTATATGGATGTGTCATTTTCCTGTGGCTTAGGATTAGGCCGATTGGAGGCTTGTTACCACTTTGTACGACGATCTTGACCCCAAGTCATGAGACTCAAGGATCATTGTGTCGGCAGGTCTAGTTGCCTTGTCTTGAGTCTGGCAGCAGTTGGGTGTGTTGCCTCGTGTTTTATGTCTGTTGCTTCGTAGTACGTGTGACAGTGCATTCTTAGCCTGTTTGTACTTCAGCACTCGTGTTTCAAAGTCTCTATGTCTAGTGAGACTCCACTAGTCATAGCCCAACAACCTCGAGTGTCGGCCCACCTGGGAGTGGTGGGGGGGCAGTTCCCGACTCAGATAATTTTTTGGCTAGTTTTCGTGGGCTCCATTGCCTTGCAGTAGCGTCCTACTGGGGGAGAAAATCAGCTAGAGGCCTGACTCAAGACATTGAGCTTGTGTATGCACATGTGGTCAGGGGCGTTTGGACGAACGTCGATGGGCGTGACCCTGACAAGTCACTCGTTACTGTAGTCCCTAGTTCCATTCAGTGAGTATGTCAGTCTCCGTCGTCTTTGGTGTCCGCAGTGAGATACTAGTGGCGTAGTGTAAAATGTCAGTGGACGCGTCTGGCTGTTCTTCTAGTGAGGAGGTGCTTCCGTCACGTGATGCGTGACTCTTGTGTTTCTCCCGCTTCGTGTCGTGACCTCCCCGGGTTAGTCTTCTCTTGGCCTGACCTGAGGTCTGCTTAGGATTACGTGCATGACACTCTAGTCGTGTGTGTGTTAGTGTCCCTTGTCTGTCTAGGTTTGTTCTAGGCTTTTGCCTTTTTCCTTGTAGGCTTTAGCTTTGCCTGATGCTTGGTCGACGGATTGGTAACTCCTGACTCTGTGAGATCAGGGTTCGAGGATAGGAGAAGATGGTAGAAATATGGTCGGGTGGCAGAAGGCACACCACCCAAGGATAGGAACTGAGCAAGAAAAATGATGAATGGATGGAAGGAGGTGGGGTGGGCCCCTGAATGTACAACTGGCGGCCCCTGAACTTACGCCGCTACCTCTTCTTAGCCAAAGTCTTCTTGAAATGGACCCGCCTGGCACAGACTCGGGCCTGCGAGCTTCTCGATCTGTCGTGTCTCCTTAGGTAACAGGCCCACCTGGCAGATGGCCTGGGCCGATTATGAATGTGCCGCTTTATCAGGGCGGGTACCCCTAGACACGCGGTGCTAACCATGGGCGGACATTCTTGAACAACTAACTCTTTGGGATGAGCATTAGAAGACCATGGAGTTTTACTACTCGGCGCCAGAAGCATGAGATTCGGCATCTTCACTCGGCAATTGGGCATGAAACATAACTCCCTTACCAAAAGTGCAGGATAAAGATGAGGGAGAGTAATGTGTGCTGTTGTCGTGGTCGTCTCACCAATGAACTGAGGGAGATGACATAGCAAGTGTAGAGTGCCCCTAGACAATCTTGAAAATATGACCAATTATCTCTTGAACACGAAATTCATTAAACTCTTGGTTGCCGTTTGGGTTAGTCTCATCTGAGTGGAGGATCCTGTTTGGCTAGTGAACTGAACACCAATCGAGCGAGGAGAAATAGCAACATCAATAGCAAATCCCTCGGCGAGTAACGAGATTGCCACTGACCTTGCTCGGGAAGAAATTGACACTAGCGCAGAGGAGCTTCTCTTGGCAACCGTCTTCAAGAGTGAGGGCTCCTTATCCCCAAAATAGCCAGGGACCAGGACTTGGACCGGCATGCGACAAATGAACTCTTGAATCCTGTAATGCACGACCAACGCCTGGCTTGGCTTATCATCTCCCCGGGGACTAGACCCGAGGGGCACCAACTGTGATAAACACCCACTCCGTGGAGTGGAAGATGATAGAGAAGGGGTAGAGGAAAATGGTTTAGAAGGCATTAGGAGTGGTAATGCAAGTGGCGGGGGAATAGTGGTGATGATAGGCTCTAGTGGAGGCAAAAGCAAAGGTGGATGTATAGGTGTAGGTTTAGCCTGTTCAGGCTCGGGCGATGACAGTGGAGAGGATGGTGAAGGTGAGGGGATAGGGATCGTTGTGAAAGGAGGTGATGAAGGTGATGTTGACGGCAATGGGGGTAATGGAGATGGTGGAGAGGGTGATGTGGCCAATGGAGGTAGTGAAGATGGAGATGGAGAAGGCGGTGGTGAGGCAGGTCGTGGCACCCATCTTCGACGTGTCAGTACGACACATCGAACGGCGTTGGGAGCGAAAGCGGTGGTGGAAATGGAGGAAGCGGAGGCAGTGGAGGCACTTTCCTGAGCAGAAGCTTGGGTTTGTGGAGGTGTTGGTGGCGAAGTAGGAGATGGTGGAGGTAACGGTGTAGGCAACAGAACAGGCAATGGAACGGGTGTGTCATTAACTAAAGAATCACAGGGATGCCCCTGGTTTTGAGACGGAGACGGTTGCCTGGGCGGCGCTTGCTGCTGCTGCTGCTTGCTGTGGAGATCCAAAATTACTTCATGCATAACAACCCCATCAAACCTCTTATCATTTTCCAGACCATAAATAAATTCTCGAAACTCGGGACAATCCTCGACCAAATGCCCCTGTTGACGATGAAAATCACAAAAATGGAACAAATTTCCAACCGCGGGTTAGCAAGGCATAACCGGAGGAAATTGCAATGCGCAGTGGCCATCAAAGTCCCGAAAATATCATTAAATGATTCCGGCAACGGAGGACGATGAGGAGCTTGCTTCGGGCAAAGTGGATGCCGAGGGGTGTGAGACGATAATGGAGATGGCTGTTGGGGTAATGGGGGTTGTGTAGGCAGTGGTGCATGACTAAAGGAAGGATTAGGTAATGTAGTCTGCGGAGTGGGATGAGGAGGTATATAGTGGACGACATCCACCCGCTCGGGGTGTGGTGTTTCCTTGACCGGAAGTGGAGACGCATGCGGGGATAAAGCGGCAGAGGGCTGACTGCGGATGGCGACAGGTTGACTCATGGAGGGTTGACACATGGAGGTATATGGGTACGTGGGAGCGGAAGGCCGACTCATGGAAGGATATGTGGTGGAGGGCTGACTCATGGAAGGATATGTGGTGGATGGCTGACTCATGGAAAGTGAGAAGTCGGTTGGTTTGCTTACCCTCTCTGCGAGAGTGGCCTCAGCCTCCTCAGCCCGAACAATTGCCCGTGCGAAGTCGGCATCCCGCTCAGCCCTGTTCGCTGGCTTAGAGGAAGAGGATGGAGCATCGGGTTCCTACCGCTATGCTCCCTTGGCTCGCTGCATTTAGAAAAGTAAGTCAACCAAGTTCATAAGCATTAACATTTAAGTCTGAGGTTAGTTAAGCTCATCAGAAGCTCCAGCGCATGCTGGAACTCATCCCTCTATTGAATGGTAGAGTGGAGGAGACCCTGGAACTTCGCTATCTGTCCCTACGGGTCTAGCTGCATATAGGAAGTCAAGTGGTCAGTGCATCAAGAATCATTAAGCAGTATAAGTTTAGAGAGTCATACCGGTCTTCGGGAGCCACGGAAGACTTGGTCTCCGTAGCAGTTGGCATAGGTCTTCAGGTAGGCCTCGTCACTAGTAGCTCGGGCTCAGACTACTCGCCCTCTCTTGGTTCAGTCCCGAACCTAGTCCAGCGCCCGGGTGATCCAGTCGATCTCCCCGGTCAATCCCCTCGAAGATCGCCCCACACACTCCTCGTCTCTCGCTGGGAACTCCACCTCTGGCTGGTGGATGCCCTTGGTCCTCATGCTCAGGCGGTGGTGCAGTGGCTCGATGATGTTCATGCAGTGTAGCCACACATCCCATCCTGCGTATGTCTGGGCTACCTCCACCCAGGGCTATCCCTCATGACCCTCATCACGGTATGGTGTCCAGTGCACCTGAAAGGGTAGGTATTAGAGTCAGCATCAACATTTAAGAGCATTTAGTTGCATTTAAGAGGTATAGAGTTTAGAATATTAGCGATGCATAGGGTAACGTGTCGATGTCGTCCTGGATCGCTCGTGCTGGGCGTCGCAGCGACCCCGTGTCCCGTACCGCCATCCACCACCTTGCAATGGGTACACGATCCAGATGTACCTCCTTCCCTCTCCCTAGGCTGGGGAGGTACATGTAGGTCCATACCTGCATTGTCAGTGTCAGCACATAGAACCATAATCATAATCATAATTGCATAAGCATTTAAGGTAGAGCATTTTACCTGTAGCAGAGGTGAGAACCCGCCCAGCATCGTCTGCCGGTCAGTGGTGCTGAGGGAGTCGAAGAGGAACGCTAACGTGGCAGCACCCCACGCATAGTCTCCAACTCCATCCAGGTCTCTCAGTAGTGGGAGGAGCTTGTAGCTCACTCCGTCTGCCCTCGTCGCGAAGATGAGCTTCCCGAACAGCAGCATCAGGAAGCGACGGAGGACGACGTCTCCCTCTGGGCCTGCTCCTGTTGCCACTCGCTATCTTGCCCTATCTGTCAACCGCCCTAGGTGCTCCTCTGGCAGCTCTCCCATGGCTATCACCACTCCTCTCAGTCCCGGCTCTCCTGGAGGGTCGCTCGTGCTAGCATGGGCGAGTGGCATCCTGGTCTCGTCAGCTCCAGCCCTAGCAGCTCTCGAACCAACTCGCGGTAGTCGGTGTATGTCATCCCTGTCACTAGTGCTCCATGAACTCTCAGCCCTATGATCCACGCCACGTCCTATAGCGTAGGGATCATGTGTCCCCACGGGAATAGGAACGCTCTGCTGACTGGGTCCCACCGGTCGTGGAGTGCGTACAGGAGGGTGATGTCCAACCTCATCACCTCGATGCCCAGGAACTCCGCGAACCCCATCGCAGCCAGCTTGTCTCTCTGGAAGTCTGATAGAGCCAGGTACACTGCTCGAACCTACAACCAGGAGATCCTCGTTTGTCATTTTCCCTGCATGCATTTAACATTTAAGAGTCTGTCACCCATATAATTGATAATTCATGCATTGCATTAATTTAAAAAAATCCACCCTTAAAACCCTAACGGTCCCCTCTTGACCATTTTTCTGGCCTTAGCAGTCTGGGTTAGATCGTTTGGTGCCCTAGCGGTCGCTGGAAGGACCGATAGGCTTCCATCGTAGCGGTAGTTCTCCCCTGTTTCCCCAAGCTTAGAGGAAGGCCCAGATGGCCTCTACATGACTTCTATGGGTCCCCTGACCCATTCCCTTGCCATCCTACCCTCATGCACATGCTGGAAAAAATTAAAAATGGGGTTTTTGAGGGTTTTGGCCTACCTCGAATGAACGGCATCCGGCCGTCGCTTTGGGTGTCTCCTCCTCCGTGTGCTCATCCTCTTCACCTCCAGTAGCCTGTCCTTTGGAGTGGCCTTGTTGAGGTCGGTGAAGTCCACGCACATTCGCCATTTGCCAGAAGCTTTGGGTACCAAGATGACATTAGCGAGCCACGTTGGGTAAAGGACCAGTCGAAAAAGGCCTGTTTTCTTTCCCGTAATAATATGCTCTTTGATGATCGTCTGCTTCTCAGGGGCATGCTTTCTTCGGCATTGCTGGATGGCTTCATCGACGGGTCGAGGTTGAGCTTGTGTACCATCTCCCCAGGGATCCCTGGAAGTTGCTCATCAGACCATGTAAAGACTTGGATGTGCTCCGAAAGAAACTCTTTATATTGCTCTCATACATTAGGTGGTAGATCGGCTCCTATTTTGACTTCGAGAGCCGGGTTGCCTTTGAGGAAGACGGACAGTAATTCACCACCAGGCCCTGATGCTGTTAGTTCATCCTCGGCTCCCCTGACCTCTGTCTTTTTCTCTTCTGGCTTTATGGTATCGACCGAGATTATGTAGCACCTTCTAGCCATTGCCTGGTTACCCCGGACTTCCCCTATGCCGTATTTAGTGGGAAACTTCAATTTTTGGTGATAGGTGGTGGGCACGGCCTTCGTTCGGCTGAGGATACCTCAGCCGAAGATGGCGTTATAGGCCGACATTCCCTTGATCACTATGAAGTTAACCATAATCGTGACGATCTTAGCATGGGTACTGAGTGTGACCGACAGGCTTAGGGCTCCCTCGGGATACGTTGCCTGGCTGTTGAACCCATAGAGGGGGGTTCGTATAGGGTGGAGCTTTGATGGGTTTTCACCCATCTTAAGGAAACACTCGTACGAGAGTACATCAGGGGCACTACCATTGTCAACTAGTATCCTATCTATGTTACAATGGTTTATCTTAGCCGATATTACAAGAGCGTCATCGTGCGGGGTAATTACCCCTTCCTGGTCTTGGTCAGAGAACACCGAGGCCTACTGCTCGCTCACCGATGGCGCTTTGGGGGGCTTGGAGGCCCTACTCGCCCATTCAGCATGATGCTTCCTTCCTCAACTACTATCTCCTCCTGATGCTGTGCCGCTGGAAATAACGTTGATATGGACTCCACGGGGTTGATTGTCAATCTCTTCTGGAGGGATGTCGCGATCCTCCCTCTGCTCAGACACGTATCGGGATAGGTGCCCCTAGCAGACGAGACACTTGATCTCATCCTTGAGCTGATGACAATCTCCAGTATAGTGTCTATGGTCATTATGGAACTGGAAATGCTTACAGAAGCTGCAATCCTTTGGGTCAGTCTTCATAGGCTCAGGTTGGCGGAGAAGGCCCGAGCCCTTAATGTCTTCATGTATCTCGTAGACGGCGGCAGATAGGGGCGTGTACCACTCGAATTTCTGAGGGGGCTTCCTATGGTCTCCATCTTGATTCCACCTTTTCCCCTGGCCCGAGCCCTGCTCGGACGGTCGCTTCATGTCCCCTCCTCGACCAGAGCCCGTTGGGCCGTGGCAGGCGATAAGGACTTCCTCGCACTCTGCATGGCGCAGGGCTAGGGTCAGCAGATCGTCTAGGGAGGTGGGGGGATGGTGGACCAGCTCTTGCCAGAGGTTCTTGTTGCGGGTGCCTCCGGTCATTGGGGTGATGGCTGAGGCAACATCCAGGCGAGAGATGCGCAGGGCTTCCGATTTAAATAGGTAGATATAAGCCCACAGTTTTTCCCCTTGTGCTTGTTTTAGTGCCAGTAGCCCCGCAACTGACCTGGGAGGGCCGTTGCTGGCGAAGCTCTCCTTAAAAATCTGCTCGAACTGTCGGAAGTCATGGATACTGCAGGGGGCGAGTGCTCGGAACCAGGCTTGAGCGGCCTGGACCAAGGTGGTCACGAATGCTCGGTACTTGATAGCATCAGAAGCCCCGTGTAGAGTCATCAGGGTGTCGAAGCTGCCGCAGTGGTCGGCCGGGTCTCCTTGGCCGTCATATGACTTGAAGGTCGGTAGTGAGACTCTGGGGGAGATCTCGGCCTTCAAGATTTGGTCGGAGAACGGGGATTGCTCATCATCCTCCTTGACAGATGTCCTCTACATGGCACGGAGGGCGCGCTCTTTGTAATGTCTGTACTTTGATGGATCTGTAGTGGATCGAGCCTGGATCCGCTTCTGTCAGAATTGCCGATTTTTAGGAATTTTTCGACTATTTTCTGGCATTTTTAAGTGAGAGTTTGGGTATTTAAATCATGAAATTGGGGTACAAAGGGGGGGGGGAAACGGGCTCATATCATCGCCCTTGCCCACTCATGTTCATGCTAAACCATGAGGAGATAGGAGAGTCGGCAGGAACGTGGTAGTTACCCAGCTACAGAAAATAGCAGACCCTTATTCTCTGGCACCGGGGATCACGTGCGACAACGGACGGCGACGGGGGCGAAGGCACTCAAGGGAGAAAAGCTTCCTCGGCACGAAACCCTTCCTCCCTCTATATCTCTCTCTGTGTTCTCTCTCTCCCTTCATGTGTTCTCTGTATCACCCCCCTTTTTATTTTTTTTTCTTCTTCTATTACCTTTATAGGGGCAGGTTACCCGACGCCACAAATGGCGCGCCGGGAAGGACCGTGCTGGGGAAACATTTAGCGCGCTGGGGAAGACCGCGCCGGGAAGCAGTGCTCCGTCTTTGCGCATCGGGATGGAGGGCGCCGTTTCAACGGTGCATCGACGAATTGTGGCACCGTTTCAATGGCATCTCGGTGGATTATGGCACCGTTTCTGCTCCATTCACTTGCCGAATGCCAGTCGATGAATCCGGGGATGATTCTGGAAGTCACCGTTCGTAATTCCTCATGCTAGGACTCTTAGAATACCTTGGCGAGGGGGCTGACGAAGCTCTCGGCTTGCCGAACGCCAGTCCGGATTCTGTGTGTGTCTGATTTGAGCGCGAGGGTCTTACACTGGCACACGACCTCCGACACCATGGCTTGTGTTTCCGGCTCGGGTTGACTTGTGCTCAAAGCTCCCACGCGGGATGATATTCCGCCTAGATCGGTGATCTTTTGGCCTCTGATGGGCCTTCCTTTGCAAGAAGCTGAACCCATGTTAGGTGTTCGGATCCTTCCGCTGCTAGAGCTTCCGGCTTCCGTTTGTGAAGGCCGATGGCGCTCTTTTTCCTCAGGAGAGTCTTCATTAGGGCATAAAATTGTCGGGTGAATCACCGTCCTTGGTCGGGCGGTGATGTAGGGTAGCGGTGTGATAATGTCAACACCAGATCATTGGGCAGGCTTGGTCGCACTGTCGGCTGGTAGTGGAGTCATGTCGGTTCTCCTGAGGCGATGCTCTCGGCATTCACTCTAGGTGACTAGTAGCTCTAGCGACTTGAGAGGCTTCAGCAGTCTGCTTTTCTTGGGCTTGCGTGCTCTGTAAGCCATGTCATTTGATTTTGCGGCTTGATTGTCGGTCATCATATTTTGAGTGTCAACAAATGCCCCCCATACGTTAGTGCTGCAAGTGAGACACGAATGTGACAGGACCGACGGATGAGCTTCGCCTGGATTGATCTCCTTTGATGACGATAGCTCGAAACGGCACTCGATTTCATCATCGGATGCTTGAACGACGCGACTGGAGACTTAACCGGCGCGGTTGAAACGGCACGCCCTTCGTCGAACCATTGAAACGGTGTAGCGTTAACCGGCGCACCCTGTGACTTTGGGTCTTGAAACGGCGCGCCTTTGAGTTGAAATGGCATGCCCTTTTGGTTGAAACGACGTGCCTCTTGGATTGCAATGGCGTGCTCGCGGAGCGCACCATTTCAAGCGATTAAAACCCCTTATAAATAGCGCTCATTCCTTTGTTTTTGTCCTTCACTGTTCATTTGAACAAATATTTTCTCTCTCCTCACTTCTCTTTTCCATAGCGCGCGCGAGCGAGTGAGTGCCGAGTGAGGTGAGCTTTTATCGAGTTTAAAATCCTATTTTTGGGTCCCGGGAGGGTCCTAATAGGACTCGTCCTCGGAGCTAGATCCCTCGGGTGTCCCGTTTGGCCTCGGCTTGATGACCATGGCTGCTTTTAGGGGCCGCTCACTTGGTGAATGGTTCCGCTTCTTCTTTTGGCACACTCCCAGGCTGGGGAGACTCTGCCGAAATTTTGTTAGAAGTTTCGTTCTGATCAGCTGATTTCTAACTTGTTTATTCTCTTCTGGGTGCTATTTCTACAGATAAGATGGCGTCTAGCTCTTCCTCGTCTGCTTCCCGGATTGCCGTGACGTGGGAGAACGTCCATTCCTTGGATCGTGGGTTCAAGAAAGTAGCTATGGTTGCAGAGTCGTCCGACTCGAAAACTGACACGGTCGACACCGGTAGGCTGATGATCCTTCCCGGAGATCACTTTAAGTATGAGCGGGGGGACGAAGTTCGTCAGGACCACCCGAAAGACAAGCACTTGACAGACTTCATCAGACGCTTCAATCTGTAATTTCTACTATTTTAGTAAACTTGATCAATGAAATATTAATTGCTTACTATTTTATCTGGAGATTCAATGTACTCCACACATACCTTTCTATTCCTTCGAAGCTTTACCGCTCTTGGGAGGCTTCACAGGTTCCAAGTGGTATTGAGTTTACCCGATATCTTGAGTCTGGGTCGTCACAGTTCGTATTAGAGCGTATTATGTGAAAGTACATGGGAATTCAAGATATTGTAGTGTACAGAGTCCTTAAGGTCCAGTACAGTCGACAACTGGCATAGATTTTATGATTATTTGCCGCTTTGTTTTCGTGTGTGGTCTTGTGCATGCTGTGTTGGCACTGTGCGAGATGGTTTTACTCTCGTCAGAATGTGATGAGATGGTTCTTTTCATCATGATGTTTATCTCGATTAGGCTGTACTTGGCAGAGTTCGCCGATAGGCGTGAATCTGCAGTGCACTGTTTGAGATTACTTTTTTCATGGCGTTTCAAGGTGGCTGATTTGTTTTATTGTTGGTGACGACCGTGCATGTTCTCCTATGGACATTAATGTCATTTTGGCCTTCCTAGCTTGTGATTTGATCAGCTCTTGAGGTGTTGAGGTTGTGTCGAGGTGCTCGATTAGATGCCTTGATTGAGAGAATGCTCAGGAGAACTTAGGATTTTCCCTTCCTGGTGAGCTACTGTTAGTGAGCTTGATTCTTCTCATCCTGTTTGGTGGAATCTTTTTGAGGTAAGCCTTAGAAGTGCTGTCTTGGTGAAGCCTTATCTTGTGTCTACTTAAGTGTGGACTGTGTTAGCTCTGAACCTGACTTATTCCTTGCTCGATGATTGCTTGGCTTTGGACCCAATTTTGTGTTAGGAGCCGTTGTGCACCATGTTCGTCGTGCCGTGTCTGGCGACTAATGTGTTATGAAGGTTCATAAATTATTTCAGGACATAAGGATAAGTTGAGATTAGCGTTCCTTTGTACTTTGTGCTGAAGCTGGTACTCTTCCTGGTGTGCACTTAGGCGACTTGTGATCAGTTATTAGCAGGATCGATACTCGTGGTGTATTATATTACAGTTTCGTGAATTGTGATGGCACCGAGTGTGTGCTGAGATGCAGATACTGAGGTATTTCTAATGCTTGTGTGCGTTGTATGAGTGCACAATGAAAGCGTGTGGGCTGGTAACCCACGGGTCGAGGATCGTTGGTTGGAAGATTCTAGCCGATCGAGAGAATTATTTTCCTCGATGTGACTTCATCTTGGCCATGTGTGCCTTGATGTTGTTGATTGTCGTGCTGTTGCTGGAGGCATTATGGTGTTGGCACTGGTATTTCTATGAATTGGGGAATATGTCGGCATATATGCTGGTTGAGTACCCTCCGCTCCTCTGTAATCTTTTTCTTGGGTGTTGCGTTCTCGGGACGTGATCGTGGTCCTTGAGATGTGTTTCCCAAGATTGTTGTTATTATTATTGTGGGTCCTTATTGGTAAGTTGCTCACTGCATGACTTGTATATTGTAGTCGTGTGTTCAGCTATTATTGTACCATGATGAGACCCAGCTTACAGTTGTGTTCTGTGATTCTGTGTTGAGTACGGAGCTGGGATTCTACAAGTGTTATTGTTGTTGTTGTCTGTTGGCGGTTGTGTTCAGTTTGGGAGGAATTCCCTGTGAATTTGGTTTGGCACTGTGTGGACCAAGGTCTTGTCAGTTTGTTTTGTTGTACTCTTCTATTATGGTAGAGTTGGCATGTGACTCGAATCAGATGTAATGTCGGAGTGAGGACTGACTTGATTATGGTTGTGGTCCAGTGCTGTCGTTGGCGTCCTGTGTGCCAGGTTTCATTTTTGTTTCTGGTGCTGAAGCTGATGATGTGGAGCTGTCAACTGAGAGGACTATGCTTCCCTGTTTAAGCTTATGCTTGTTGTGTCCACCATTTGTTTTATCGATAACTGTTTTCGTGGCATGGGTCGTGTCTCCTTTCCTGTGAGACGTAAATGATGTTGTCTTGTTTCGGAGGTGTCAGACTTGTGTTCACTTGTGTGCCATGCTCGTTTTGTGGATCGGTTTACTTTGAGATCCAGAGCGTGTGCTTGTGATTGCGGTCTGACAGTGTCCCTCTGAATTGTGTTTTGTGAGATTTGTGTTGTTAAGTTCTGAGCGTTGGTGTTGGCTAGAGTTTGATGATCATTACCAGCGCTCTGGGTTTGTACTTCCCTGCTTCTTCTGCGAACTCTCAGGCATGATATATTCTACTGCTTTCAATTCCGAGATTGGGTGTATGATATGAACGACGAGGGGAGAATCAACTAGGCGGACGTGAAGCTAGCCATTGCCAACCTTAAGAAGCCCAACTGGGACCTTGGTATCGTACATAACCCACTACCAGCTCATCACCCAACCAAAGATCCCTCAAGCTCAAGGCAGAACGAATGGGTGAACACTGTGATTAGAATGGAACCACGGGTTCTCAAAAGGACCCAGATGTGGGGCATCAAAGGATTCCCGGGCTGCTACGGGAAGTTAGTAGTGGAAGCTAATGAACCATGGGTGGATGTTAACATGTTCACCAAGTCCCGAAGTCTGATCTCACCGCCCAGTCAGTTGCCAAGTGCTACCCAAAAATCACTCACCTTAATCAACCCTCCTCAAGTACCATATCAAGAACCCCATACCTGTTCAAAAGCTCAGTCAGTGTAGGAGTACCCTTTGGTCCTCCTTAAGCCACCTCAGCCAAAGTCAGTCTCTTCCCCTTCTCCTGCCGACCCCAGAGACGATTCTGCCTCCCTCTCATACATCTTCGGCTCTCCAACCCCCTTGCAGCTCATTCGCCCGAAACCCTTGGAGCTAGATGATCCGAAGGAAGCTTCGGTCCATGTCACTCTCCGGAACCGCATCATTCCCCCATCCCAAAGGCTGTCCCAACCAGAGGAAGGGATTAATTCTCAAAGTCCTCTCGCGGAGTATGACATACTCCAACATCTAGATAGGACCCCGGCTAAGGTTTCCATCTTGGAGCTCCTTAAGAAGTCTCCGTCACATCAGGCCACTTTGCTTCAATTCCTCCATAAAATCATGGTCAATGAACACCTTCCGACAAGTGGTGTGACCGAGGCCATCATGGCCCTTACATGTGAACCATCCATCTCATTCTCTGATAAAGACCTTGCTTTGCCAGAGAGTAGGTCACTCCTGCTGTGCCTCACGATCTCTCTCAACGGAGTCAAGGTTGACTCCGCCCTCATTGACACGGGAGCTTCAATTAACGTGTGTCCCATGAAGGCCATTTAGAATATTGGCTTCCAGGAAGAGAATCTAGAGGAGGTGTGCACCACAATCTCATCTTACGACAACTCAAAAAGGTGTGCAAAAGGAAAGGTGACCCTACAACTTGGCTTAGGCCCAATGGTGATGACATCCGAATTCTTTGTCCTTGATGTCGACCCTGCATATAAGGCCATCCTAGGACGGTCTTGGATTAAGCAAACCCTTGGAATCCCATCAATAGCCCATCAATGCTTCAAGTTTCCTTATAATGGCAGGGTAATCAAAATCAAGAGTATCCCACTAGTGGAAACTCTCAATGCCATTACCTCCGAACAGATCCCTTTCATGACTATTCCAGACAAGGGCAAGAAGCTCGTCCTCTCCATAGAGGGCACCGTAGGGCCTTCCGCCTTAGGTCCACCTGATTCCCCTTTCCTCCCCCGGCCAATCACACATTCCGATATCCCTCTCGATAAAGGATGGGAAATCATGGCCAAAATGGGCTTCACCATGGGTAAGGGTTTAGGTCAGCTTGAACAAGGGCCCACACATAGAAGAAAGCTTAAGGTTGCTAAAGGTCGTGCAGGTTTGGGTTACTCTCTAGAAGAGCCATCTAAGGCTACTCCAGGTGAGGGTTTGGTGTACGGTTGCTTTGTTATAGGACCAGTTCAACCAGGAACTCGGTAGGAGCCGCGAGAAGAATTTGAAGTTGTTCGACGAAAGGAAATCCAATCCAACTCATCACTCGAGGAGGACTTTGGTCTCCTCTCTCTCTTTCATCTTGATAAACCCCCCGATGAGGTTTTCCCCTCAGGCATCTTCCTCACTTTAAACAGGCCTTCGCCAGTTCTTCTTATCCCCTTTCTATTCCACCCACCATTCCCTCTGCTCCACACTTATCCAGTCACAGGGCAACCCACCCACAAGGTGTGTACTTTCACCCAAGACCACAAAAAAAAATGTTGATTCTCAAACATGGGCCTGCAAGCTCACTATTGAGGAAACGACCTCCCTGAAAAATGGTTCCCTCAGCCAAGGGCCGACACTTTCCACCTTGAACTCCATTCCGCAAGCTCCTCTTGTACATAGTAGGGTAGAGTCTAGGTCGAGTGCAGATCTATACATAGCACCTCTTCCTTCCAGAAAGTCTAGTGTCTGTCAGGTTCCCGTGCATTATATCAACAAGCTGGCCGATAAATGTGCACAGCTCTATCAGGTCTCTGAATTCACATCCACTCCCATTTTCCTAGGGGCAGTTGAACTAGAAGGATCTCCAACAGATGATGGTCTAGGGGTGTATGTCTTAGAAGAGCATAATGACGCTGAAAAAGAACAAGAAGAGCCATTAGAAGATGGTAGTGATCCTATAGCTTCCTCCGTCATGGGAACTAAGAAATTTGATCAACCCAATGTTTCCATTGATGAATCTACCAAGGAAATCAATCTCGGCACTAAGGACAATCCAAAGATCATACTGATTAGTGCCAACTTAACTAGTGAAGAGGAAGCTACTCTTGTGGCGGTTCTCAAAGAATTTCCTGATGCTTTTGCTTGGTCCTATGAGGACATGTCGGGTTTGGACCCATCTTTGGTTGAACATCGTTTGGTCCAGAAACCCGATGCTCGAGCTATCAAATAGAAATTAGGGTGGCTTCACTCGAAGCTCGCACTCAAAGTCAAAGAAGAAGTAGACAAGCTCCATAAGGCTAAGTTCATCAGGGTAGTCTTGTATCCGCAATGGGTAGCCAACATCGTCACTGTTATGAAGAAGGATAGTAGGGTCCGCATCTATATAGATTTTCATGACCTTAATCATGCTTGTCCAAAGGATGATTTTCCTCTCCCACACATAGATGACCTGGTGGACAACACCACTGGCTATGAGATGCTCTCCTTCATGGATGGCTTCTTGGGGTATAACCGATCCGCCAAGCGGAGGAAGGCCAGGAGAAAACTTCTTTTACCACTCAGTGGGGGACCTATTGCTACGTCATCATGCCCTTCGGTCTTAAGAATGCAGGGGCAACATATCAAAGGGCGATGATGGCCATCTTCCATGACATGATGCATATCTATATGGAAGTTTACGTGGATGACATCCTGGTCAAATCCAAGACCAGGAGTGGTCATGCAGAGATCCTCCAGGCAGTTCTCCAACGGTCTCGGGAGCACCAGCTTAAAATGAACCCCAAGAAGTGTGTGTTCGGGGTCTCCTCAGGTAAGCTTTTAGGGTTTATAGTCAGCAAAAGGGGGATCGAGATTGACCTTAACAAAGCTAAGGTCATTGTCGAAATACCTCCTCCCAAGAACATCAAGGAAGTCTGTGGACTAATTGGGCGTTTGCAGTTCATTGGGAGATTTATATCTCACCACTCCCAGTGATGCAAGCCCTTCTATGACCTACTGAAAGGAGAGGCTAAATTTTATTGGAACGATAAATGTCAGAAGGCTTTTGATGACCTGAAGAGTTACCTTCTAAATCCTCCCGTTCTGGCACCCCTGGTCCCGAGTCGGCCTCTACTGCTCTATGTTTCTACCATGGAAGAATCTGTTGGAGCGGTATTGGCCCAATACGATGAGGCCAAGAGGGAACGCGTAGTCTACTACTTGTCCAAACTATTCAAGGAAGCCGAGCGGAGATACACTCCCATGGAAAGGACTTGCGCGACCATCGTCTGGGTCACCCAAAACCTAAAGCATTATTTTCTCGCACATGAAGTAAAGCTCTTGGCACGAATGGACCCAATCAAATACTTGTTGGAAAGCCCGCACTGACTAATCGTTTGGTGAGATGGCAAAGTTTTCTCAACCAATTTGATATCACCTATGTCAGTCAGAAAGTGGTTAAGGGGCACGCCATCGCCGAGCATCTTGCCCATCACCCACGTCTGATGTTTTCCCCTATCGAAGAGAATTTCTCAGACGAAGAGTTAGGAGCCATCATAGATGGTGAACCTTCGTGGATTCTCTACTTTGACGGTGCATTCAATTCCAAGGGTTGCGGAGTCGGAGCCATTGTATAATTCACTTCCGCACTTCAGTTTAATTAATTGTTTAATATAAACTGTTTGGTTGTAATTTCTATTTCTCAAGCAATTCTCCTTACTCCACTATTATCCCTTCCGAGGCCTCATCAGCCTTGTGGGAGCGCCTCCAGTTCTTGGTATCGGTATGTCGATGTTATCGGTGTATCGGTATCCGGAGCTCTGGGTCGTCACAGCCCCTATCCGTACTTCGGAGTTTCTTTCAGAGAGTATCTGTGTCTAGTGAGCCTCCACTAGTCGTAATCTCACGACACTTGGAGTCGGCTCACCTGGGAGTGGTGGTGGGGCGAGTTCTCGAGATACGATTTGTAGGCTAGTTTCCATGGGCTCCCTTGCTTTGCAGTAGCATCCTATTGGGGGAGAAAACTAGCTAGAGGCCTGACTCAAGGCATTGAGCTTGTGTGTGCACACGTGGTTATGGGCGTTTTGGACAAGCGTCAATGGGCGTGACCCTAACTAGTCACTCGTTACTATTGTTCCTTGTACTTGGTACAGTGTCTCAATCACCGTGTTCGAGACGAGTGTGAGACGCTTGAGGTGCAGTGTAAGACGTTAGTGGACGCATTTGGTTTTGCTTCTAGTGAGGAGGTGCTTCTATCACATGACACGTGACTTGTGATTTTGTGACCGGTTCTTCGTCTTGGTTGATGTAGTGCTTCGGATAGCCCTTGTCTAGCTTTACCGTGACTTGTGTAGTGGACACGACGGAGAGGTCGTGTGTGCGCTGATGTTTTCGTTAGTGTGTTGTGGAGCCTACACGTCTGTTGTAGCGTGACATGTTCTAATAATGTAATCAAGTTTCCTTGAGTTTAGTCTGGCAACTCCCTGCCCGATGTGTGGGAAGTTGTGCCTTTCCTGATTAGGAGTAGTTTAGAGGGCCGAGGTTTTATCGGTGGCCGTAGTTTCTACTATTCGACTCTTCCTTTTTTATTTTCTGTTGTTACTCCTGCACCTGTTGTTACTCCTGCTTACTGTTGTTGCTCTTGTAGTTGTTACCGCTTTGGTTTCTTGGTGGGGATCTTCAGGACCCCTACTGAGCCAATGACACGAGACTCACCCCTGACTTTTCAGGCGTGATTGCTCTTCTTCCTCGTGGTCTGGTAGTGTTATTCGTGGTTCCTAGTGGCCAGCTTTGCCAGTGTCCAGCTTCCACGGACTTGAGGGTATGTTCCCTTTTCTGTTGGACTGTACTTATCTTTAGTTGGACTGGACTCTATTAGCTGTTGTGGCTAGTTTTAATTTGTTATAGAAAATGTAATTTTATTTATGCTATTTTAGCAATCCTGATCAAATATAGTAATTATTTACTGCCTTATCTGGAAGTTCAATGTACTCTTATACACCTCTGCACACTCCTTTTTATCCCTTCGAAGCCTTATAGCTCTTGGGAGGCCTCTCAGGATCCAAGTGGTTTCAGGTTTACCCGAGCTCGGATGCTAGGTCGTCACACAAGCCAACTAACACGTAAGAAATGCTGCACACTGCTTGGGATAAAACCACTCTTTTGGGATTCCTTAATACACATATATGACTCTCACGGGACACCCAAGGCATCCGTCGAGCCAAAGGCCAACAAGGCATTGAATCATCGGTTCACTGGAGCCCGAGACAACTCGAATAAGACATAGAAAATAGTGAACATTAACGCGCCTATAACCTGCATCGTGATGATTAACGTGCCCCTACAGTGGGTCGTGATGTCATCAGAACGCATCCAACACCTGGAGCACGTCAACGCTTTGGCGCGGTGCTTACCTGGGTTGCATTAATAAATGCGGCCAAAATCTTGAATATGGTGATACATAGTCGCGGCCTCAGCCTAGGTCGCGATAATAGTCACGGCCAGAACCTTGAGCGCGACAGCACTAGGATGCAGCCATCACCTGGGTCGCATTAACATAGCATCGCACCCATCACATGGGTCGTGTTCCCAACCACTCAACAGTTCATCTTCTTAGATGAACGCGACCATACAACACAGCGCGTCTAATCTGAGAACGCACCTCCTGAGAGTACCGCGTTAAAACACTGAACCTGAAAAACACTAAAACCCATGGAAATCACCATTCCACGTCCCAATCGTCTCCAGAACGATGGGGAAACATCCGTAGACTCAATATCAAACTTCCACAAGCCGAAAGGGATCAAACCATACACAAAACGACACGAAATGGGCGATTTCCATAATTATGCCAATGCATGTTTATTATTTTAAATGCATGCTCTAATTGCCTTATATTTACATGATTGCTTGTTTAGTGTGAGGTAGGGATCCGCGTGACCCCTAATGAGTCTGGCTATGACTCACCCTTTCTTTCTTCAGGTGAGCAACTGCAGCCATCTGTCGGTGGTTCCCGTACTTTTGGAGACTGGTCTTAGTCTGCCAGCAGTAGTGTGGTGGTCCTTTTGTACTTTTGTCTGGGGTATGCCCCGAGTAGTTGTACTTTTGGACTGGTGTTTTGTTGTTAGACTTGTGTATTTGTGACTCTGGACTACTGTATATATTTTTATCACTCTAATATATTTAATTTGCTTCTGCACTATAATTCTAATTGTTGTATTAATTAATTTTGCACGCATGCCATTCCAATTCGTTATGCAACCCCTCGACAAAACCCTTCTAACCCTTCAGGGGTCTCACCAGCCTCTTAGGTGGCTTCCCCAGTTCTTGGTATTGGTATATCGATATTATCGGTATATCGGTATCCAGATCTCTGGGTCATTATAGCGATTGTCTACGGAACTCACCAGGGCTGAGTGGTGGGAGGCCGAGAGCACGGTCGAGGCCAGTGCTCGGCTCTTGTCCACTCTTGAGGTGGAGCTTGCGGCTGCTCAGTCTCACCTGTTGATGTTGGAGTGGGGCGAACCATGATTCAATTTTGTCTCCTCCCCCTTCTTGTTATGTTATATGCCCGGGCTGTGTGCGTTTTGTGACCCCAAGGGCATGTCTTGGGCTCTCTTTATAGTATATAAATGATAAGCTATCGGATTTCTTTAGCCATTTCTTGAGTCGTCCCACCTCTTTTCTTATGGAACACTACTGTGTGCATGAGATGGCAACCACTTACTATTAGTCGTGGTTGATTCTTCTACTATATGCTGGCATAGGTGACAAGGGACTAGGTACCCGAATTCGAGTGTAGGAGCTGGGGACTAAGTATTGGATGGTGAAGACTGGATGTTGGGTACTGGAAGCTGAGTGCTTGGTACTGGGAAAGGGTACTGGGTACCGGAGGCTGAGTATTGGGAACTGTGGGTTGGGGGTTGAGGGCTTGCCCAACTAGGGTGTGTTACTTGGAACTGATTAAGGGCTGAGGGGCTGGGAAATAATAAGCACAGATTCAGCAGTTCGGAGAACTGGGGGTTGGGAACTGGTGACTGGGGCTAACCTGTCAGGGGGTGTTGGCCTATGTTACTGGGGGATGGGGCCAGGGTCAACCCATAAGGGTGTGACGGCCTGTACTGTTACGGTTGCTGGCTGATTCTGGAGTGTGTCCGTTATATGCCGAGTAGTGGCACACCAGCTGCTAGCATGTTGTTAGCTGGAAATGCAATGCACCTTGGTCTGGAGAATTAGAGCTGGGCTAGTCAGCTGGCCATGGAAGGCATTGTAGCAGGGAAGTGGGACTGGAGCAGGAACTGAGGCTGGAAATGGGCCTGGGATTGGAACCGGGACTAGAACTGGAGCTGGAACTTAGACTGGAGCTGGAACTAGCACTGGAACTGGAACTGGGGCTGGTCAGCTAACCGCTGAGGTCTTATAGCCGGAGACTAGGACGGGAACTAGAACTGGCACTGAAACTGGAACTAGTGCTGATTGGCTAACCATTGAGGTGCTGTAGCCGGAGATTGGGACTGGAACTAGAACTGGAACTGGAGCTGGAACTTGCACTAGAACTGAAACTAGAGTTGACCGGTTGACCGTTGAGGTGTTGTAGCCAGAGACTGGGACTGGAATTGGAACTGGTGCTGGAACTGGCACTAGAACTGGAATTGGAGCTAGCTGGCTTACCGTTGTGGTGTTGTAGATGGAGACTGGGACTGGAACTGAAACTGGAACTCTAGCTAGCCGTCTAATCACTGAGGTGTTATACTCAGATATTGGGACTAGAATTGGAACTGGAACTAGAGCTGGAACTAGCACTGGAACTGGAACTGGAGCTGGCCGGCTAACCACTGAGGCGTTGTAGCCAAATATTGGGACTGGGACTAGAACTGGAGTTGGAACTGGCACTGGAACTAGAATTGGAGCTGGCCGACTAACTGTTGAGGTGTTGTAGCTAAAGACTAGGAATGGGACTGGAACTGGAACTTGAGTTGGAACTGGCACTGGAACTGGAACTAGAGCTGGCCGGTTAACCGATGAGGTGTAGTAGCTGAAAGATTAGGACTAGAACTGAACACACGATCAACCTCATGGGAGACACAATCCCTCAGACCAATGAGGAGACCAAAGTAGACAGCAAATGCAAAGAAACGGACTAAAAACTCCAGACAGGGGACTCTTAGTCAACCAAACCAAGTGAATAAATCAGAGAGAACCTTCCAATTCTTAGTGGAATTGTTCCTTTTACTTAGGCATGATCAAACAGCCATCCATCACTAGTGGAATATTTGTGTTGTAAATCTTGTTTTGATGATAGCCAACATTGATCTAAAGTGATGGTGTATGTATTTTGATGATTGGTTGACGCGGGACGAATCCGTTCGAGACACGGGACCCTAAGCCAGCAATCAACGAGTGCAAGTCGTCTAAGCGACAAGGTAAACACACACGTGAGTCGTGGACTCCACAGGACTCGAAGTGATGGCTCGGCGAGCTATGGCTCGCAAGGAATCCAGACACGGTCTGAGTAGCGAGGAGAGTGGTAGCTAACCACCCCGGGGAACATGTTGCGGGTGCCGGACTCAACCGGGCGGACCGATACCGAGGGGATCGGTTCTGATGTGCACTCACTCACCAGCAACAAGAACTAACGAAAAATAGTGGAATTGTGAACCGGGCACTCCTCACACGGGCACTGCAGTTAGAGCTAATACTAAACAAGCAGAGTGGAGAGGCAGTCGCACGTACCTAGCCCATCAGAAGGACCGGCTCCGGTCGAAGACGAGGGTATGCCGGGGAGCGTGCGCACTCCCCTTGCGATGAGTGGAGAAGCGTCAAGGAACCTTGACGATGATCCCTGCTAATACATTGACTACTCTCCACGCAGGGTGGGGTTCATGAGGAGGGGAAAACAGTTACATGCACTACCCTTGCACAGGAGGGGGGATCGCGGGGTGGGGAAATGAGCGGTCGACCATACGCTGAGCTCGGGCATTCGATCGAGGTGCAGCCAACTCCTGGATGAAGCCCAAGGGATGCTGAAGGATTCCTGAAGGTTGGTGCCGAGCTGATGTCGCTGGATGGAGACAGCGGCCGAACGAGTGGTCGACCATACGCCGAGCTCGGGCATTCGATCGAGGTGCAGCCAACTCCTGGACAAAGCCAAAGGGATGCCGAAGGATTCCTGAAGGTTGGTGCCAAGCTAATGTTGCTGGATGGAGATAGCGGTCGCAGCTGTGGGCCTATGCAGTTCTGCTACGTAGGACAGGTTGGCGCGGTTGTGGTGCATCAGTCGGTACGGGTGCTGTAGAACCCCAAACGCAATGGGACCAAGTCGTGGACATTTCTGATAGGGAGATCTACGAACGCTCAGAAGATGGAGGCCTTATGATCTCTTGGCTGGACGTGGTCGCAGGAATGGCCGGCATTAGGTTCCTGGGTGAACAGTAGGACAGGATGTCGATGGTTGTGGTGGAACTTCCACTGATGACGTCGGATAGAGACGAGACCACTTGCATTGGTTTCATATCGTCGAAATCCACAACTTTTCTAAAGACTGTATGACTTGAAACTGAGACGAGGAGGGATTTTTGGGGCCGAATTGGCAGCAAACTATCATGGGCGAACAAGGGACTCCGGGTCTGGTGTGATTAAGGGAGTTCGGATGCCCTGGACGGTGGCGTTATCGAAACCAGGCAAGGCCACCTCTGGTTTGTCGGTGCTTTGGAGAAGAAGAACTCTCATGAAGAGAGCTCTAACTGATTCGCATAGGGATGGGCGGTGGAGCTGCTACCAAAAGGCACTTAGGTTCAGACCTGAATCTGGTGCAGTTGCACGAGAATGGATGACGTGAACGGAGCCGAGGTCGGATCATGGCGGGATGACTTCTGGAGCGAAGCTGGCTCGATGAAGAATGACTCCACAAAAGATAACTTTGGCTGGTTTATGTAGTGGATGCTGGGGTAGCCTCTGCAAAGTCATTCTCTGTAGCAGATTGGTTGCAGAGAGCAGCAAGTAGGACTTCTGGAACCACGGGAGGGCGTAGCGGCGACGGGGCTACTCCGGGCTAGCTGTAGACGCACGGAGTAGGGGAGGGCGAGCTTGGGATGCAGAGGGAGAGAGGGTAGGGCGTGGGATGCTGGTGGGCTAGCCGGGTTTAGGGTTGATGGGGGGGCGCGCTAGTTGTGGGAGAAAGAGAAGGGAAGGGGTGGCCTTAGTGGAGGAGGGAATTTTCTTGTTTAGGTTGTTTTCTTTATTTTGGTATTTGGGTGGAGGGATTGTAGGAG
>JANBPO010001209.1:0-11555 GCA_024336825.1 Amorphophallus titanum
GCCCCTCATTACCCTTTGCTGTACCTCCGCTCCTTGCCACCCCACCTCCACCAACACCACCCTGCATAGCTCAGCTCGCAGGCAGCAACAGAGGCCCGAGTTGCTTATCTTGTCCCGGAGTCATTAGGCATCATCTGAAGACATACCATACATCGCCGGAAAGCTCGTCGAGGCATCTCCACATCCGTGGTGGTCCCGCTGTCATTCGACATCCCTGCTGTCCGAAGGGCCCGTTCTTCCCCGACTGCACACAGTTGCCCTGACTAGAAGATAGAGTTGCAATACAGAAGCCTCCACAACTTCATCCTTACTCTCCTGGGTGCGCCGCTTGACCGGGTCGAGGTATCACCAGTCCTCAAAGCAACGCAGCAGGCAGAACATTGTTCAGAGTTTGGAGCCTCCCGTTCTGATTTTCTTCCCCCAGGTTCTCAGAACAGGCCTCTCAGAACCTGAACTGACACCCAATCACTCCACGAGCTCCCTCTCGCTGCCCCGACCTCGCCTGGTGTTCTTCCTAGTTTCTACTGGAAGAGGACTCGACCACGGTCGTACTCGTCTTGGTCCCGCCACGTTTGGACTTCGGGAGCGTCCGTGGTGACTTCGTCCATTTGCTGCAGTTTCCTAGGTCTAGTTCGAGCCAGAGCACTGAGGTTCAGATCCAGAATCTGCCCCGGCCAGTGACGACGTCGGGTCCACCCACAAAAATTCACAAGCGTACCTGGCCCCTTCAGCGACGTTCCGGCACAAGTTTAGAGGAGTGAGTAGTGGCGTCTATAGTGACTCCCTGTCCTATCATTCCAGACTGGGACAGACCCAGAGAAGCGCCCAAGGGGCACTAGTTTTAGATAATCTCCCCACCCCGCCTGGCCGGCTTAGCACCCCTCCCTGTGTGGAGGTAGTTTTGATGTAATTCACAAATTCCTCACCCCTTGTTCAACCCTCCTGCGAGAGGTGTAGTGCATGTAAATTATTAAACAGGAAAAAGCTTCACCGACGCAGTGTGTGGGGAACCCACACTTCCCCGCTCGTCCACATCTCCGAACGGAGGTCGGTTTCTTCAAATCGGCCAGGTGAGCTCACTGCCCTTGCTCCTAATTGTCCTTGTTTATTCAATATTCTTCAATTGTGCCGCCGAATAAGGGTGAGAGTGCCCGGTCCCAAGGCTCCACTACCTTCGAGCAACCACCGTGGGTGTGAGTGAGTGGATCCGTGCCCTTGGCACCTATCAGCCTGTTGAGGGTGGCGACCGTATCCGAGGGGAGACTTACCAAAGCAATGTTGGCTCTCTACCAGCAAGGGACCCGCCCCACATCCCTAACTCGGCATCCCCGAGTCACCCCCGGGGTGAGTGTGCATGCCGAAGAGTGTCCGCTTGCGTAGGCCTCTTGCCTTATGGTTGTGCTTGCAAATCTAAGTCCAAGGTTCATTGGTCTTGTGACTACCACCCCCCATAGTGGTGTCACATCATCACACCTCGCCACTGAACACCACAGCTTACTCCGCTGATACACAACTTACAGAGAATTAAAAAGGGAAAATTGAAGAACAAATGAAAATAATGATTGAATGAGAAAAATGTAGCTCCACTAGAGCGATCTGACTCTGGATCTGATCTAGAAGTCAGGATAGAACAAAATCTCCCAATCTCACTTTTCTCTCAGACTGAATTATGACACTCTATTTTACTTCTTTCCCAGTGCAACTTGCTCTTTCACTCTAGAACTCCTCTTAGACACTTCTTGCTCTCTTCTCCTCTTCTTCTGATCTGCTCTGATCTCTTTTCTTCTTCACTTCGTTGTATTTGAATTAGAGCATGAGTCCTGTGGTCCCACGAGCTCTTGATATGGGTATGTGGAGAACACATTCCTATGCATTTCAAGAGTCCACGTGTCAGGTGCAGAAGATATGATGATCCACGTGGCAATATTTCAGATAAGCTTCCGGCCTTAGATCATGTGCCATTAATTAGCTTCACTTAAGTTCGACATGAGAGTGATTCAATCAGCCCTTATGTAACCCAGGTGTTCGACCATGGATCTAGGTTGTCAAGATAAAAGATAAAGAGATATTAGTAATGAAGCAAATGATAAGCATAAACACCAGTTCAATCTTAATTGTTTTAATAGATTTAGACATGTTAAATGAATGCACACATTTCTGCAGAAGCATCGATGCATATATGAGATGCATCAGCCTGTATGACTAACCCATGCACGGGGCATATCCCGTCATTGGCAAGCTAGCTACTAAAGACCCTCTAATGGCGTCGCACCGCCTTGAGAAGCGCTGCACTTGAAAAAGTAGGGAATAAGTCTCATCTCATTGGCTCAGTAGGGGTCCCGCAGATCGTCAACACAACAACGGCGATAAGCAGTAACAACAGTAACAGTAACAATAGTAACATTAATAAAAATAACAGTAGTAGTGGCGAAAGGAATTGTAATAATAACAACATCAACGGTGCTGGTTAGAACAGTAATAATAGTAAACAACAAAACTACGGAGTCTACATTGTTCCTACCCTCGCGGGGAAAGCCACGACCTCGAGTCAAAATTGCCGATCCATGGTAAAGCCACGGTCATGCTACTGAGAAATCCCACAGTGTCTTTGTCGTACGCACAATCCTCACGGATGGAAACCACGCCGCTGTGACGCACAATCTCATCTATCGGGAGAACCCTTGCAACACTGTCGGAAAAATCTTGCCCTCACAGTCGAGAAGTCACGCTAGTGTCACTTGGTCAGAATGCACTATATCTACTCCAAGAGAACCATGACTCGTAGTCGGGAAACTAAACCTACGGGTGATTGAAGTGCCCACTCATTAGTACCAACTGGATAGGTCCACTGACGTCTTACACTACGCCTACTATCCCTAGCCTGCCCAACTCTCTCAAAGAGTGAGGCAAAGGAATTGGGTCAGATGTGTCCCACGATGTCTTACACCGCCCACCAACTCACGCCTGCCTATCTCCCTCAAGGAGTGAGGTTGAGTCATAACAACAATAGGACTAGTTGGGGTAGTACTCGTCAGTACTAGTCCTCTGCCCCAACCAGGTGTGCATACACAGACGATCCATGCTCGTCAAGGTCCTACAGTTAGTACTTCCTCTCAACTTGGACTCTGGGTACAACAGAGGGGTCTCACGGCTACTAGCCCAATCGTCTTTTGGGAACAGCTCTGGACCACACGATCGGAACGTGTCTCCACTCAGTAAGTAACACTCTCGGCTTCACAGCTGGTACGTGCACGACACTCAGTGAGCTACGCTAGTGGAGTACTGCTCTGAAGGTCTAACTCATGCACACTTGAAACTACGGTGCAGTACAGCCTGATACTGGTAAATCACCTAAGGCCAATAATGGAAACTAGCGAATGCCCGCCTTCTAAACTTACGCGAGAATGGTCTTCCGCTAGTACTAATCTGTGTGGGAAAAGACTCCCTAGAACACATAAGTCACACATGGATGACCCTTAATAGTTACACAGAATTACCGGATCCTATAGAATCATGCAACACATTTTCCTCGAAGCCATGTCGAACAAGGACACCTCAAGGCACGACAATGGTGAAGCACAACACCCCAGGCACAAAGGCTTGGGCCGCCTAACCACTGAGCAGGGCGGCCAAATCCCTGGCCGCCCACCCTGGGCCACTCCCTGGGCTGGGCGGCCATTGCCCTGGCTGGCTAGCAGGTTGGGTGGCCAGCCCTTTGGCCGCCTAGACAATTGGGTTGACTGAAGGTAGGGTGGCTAGAGTGTTGGCCGCTTGCAACCTAGGCAGCCAGGCTATTGGCCGCCTAGCTTTGGGCTCAGTGTCCACCCATGTGGCCGCCTCCTATTAGGTTCAGAGAACCGAGCCTTCACAGGGCGTGCGATTTCACGCCCCATTCGACTTGGGACAGAGGGAAAAACATGGGGAATCAACCCCCGGGCATTCATATATCTGGGAAACCACAAATCTAAGACCGAATAGATCAAAACCGTCTCACATCCCTGAACATGGATTATCTCCAAAATAAATGATACTCCCACTCTAGGCCTCACCGTGACATGGATTCGCAAGGAAAACACGTGGGAGTGTTAGGGATCCATCCCCCTACCTTTTCAAAGTTTGAAACCTCCAAAAACTCGTGAAAACGACGGTCCTCCCCCCGGCAGGCTCCCACGACCACAATGGCTCCCACCTTGCCGTTCACCGCCGCTCCTCACCTTCGTCCTCGTCGCACACCGTCGCTGTCGTCGTTGCTCCACCACGTGCCCTTTCACTGTCATCGGCTGCCGGAGGTGAGAAAGAGAGGGAGAGATGGGAGAGTGAGGGAGAGGGGAAAATGCGAGAGAGGGAGACGAGAGAAACAGAGGGGGAAAGGGGGGTTAAATAGTTTTTTTTAATTTTACTTAACCAATTTAGAAAATTCATATTAACAAAACTCCCTTAGAAGCTCAAGGGGCATAGAGAGTAACAGATGCACATTTGGACCTCCGCAGGCACTCAACCCAAGGACTCAAGCCCCAAGGCTTACGGCAAGGTTGCGAGGAGATAAGCACCCTTTAGGTGGCCTGTTGATCGGTTCATATACACCGAGGGTACATCACATGTACTCCCCTCACATGGGGTCTAGCCGTCTTACTCAAGTCTGTCCTCGCCGCATGTGAGGCGTTATGATAATAGCGAACACACCTGCACCTTTGGTCCCCCCGCGTATGTCACCTTATGATAACTACGCATATGCCATGATGCCGCATTTGCCTCCATCATAGGACCGTGTGCCCACTGCTCACCTTGAGCCGGCCACTGACCATCTTGACCACAGACTCGAGTTAGCCAGACCCTAGCCGGGAAGTAATAATCTCAGGACTGACCCCAACTCCCCAGCATGAAGAATCTCACCTTTTGGGACTCGTACTCGACCGCTCATTCTGAGTCGCATCTGGCCTCCCTTAGGTGCCAGCCAGTGTCCACCCCTGCCATCTAGTCCAGCTCTCCCCTGATGATTTGGGGAAATCCCTAGCTCATTGAGGAGAGCCCATGTAAAACTCGTGGATAATCTGCCTTAGCCTGCAACGACCCGGGGACCGACCCATGAGTCAGAATTGTCCCATGGCTTGCACTAGTTGTATCCTGGCTCTTTCGGCCCCTTTGTAAAGCCCACGTGGCTCCTGTAAAGCATAAAGTCAGTTGAATATGCATACCTGTACCCCAGGTTCCAGTTTCCCCTCCGCACTAGCCAATGTGCCACCCTCTTCCCGAGTTCCAGTTTACCAATCCCCCCCAGCTGCAGGATATACCCGGTCCCCTATCCTTGGCTTCAGAAATATCCAGGCTCTTCTTCAGCACAGAACAAAGGTGTTTGGATTCATTCTGATGTAAATAAACATCGGTTGCTTACAACCAGTGGGGAAAGATGTCCCGTACACCAATCCCCACAATCTTCTATGCACTCATGCCCATGGAGCCTCCCCTCTCTCCACGTGTCACCCGATACCCTGCGCCCACGTACTGCGCCCTGGTGGCGCTTCCCCCAGTCAACCTTGGGTTCCATAGGTGATTGTTGAGAAATCGACTGGCACGCCCGCACCTTATCCAGTCACCTTAATTCCTAGAAACCTCTTGTGCAAGTTGACCTCTCTCGACTTTTCGTAAAGGCGCGTGTATGATTCTACCATAAGAGGCATATAGCTAAGAAAGAGAATAGCCCTAAGATAATATCAACTCCCTTATTTTCCTTTATCACTTTATTCTCCCTCTCACTGCGGTCACCGACCCACTTTTGCCAGTGAAATAAAAAGTTGGCACACCCGGTGGGACATCTCCCACCTTCTTCTTTCTACTGAAGAGAACCCTGTGCCAGCCCTGAAGCCATGGTGCCCTTTTTCCTATCCTTGTAGGAGAGGTAGAGGAGGGACACACACACGCGTTTCCCAACAGCTGCCAGCTCGTGTTCTGATAGTCAGACCATCCCCGACAACTATCTTCGGGCATCGCCCCGTCCAGCAACTATGGCGGCCATAACGTATGGCCCTATCGTCATTACCACCCATGCGCAGGTGGGCTACTTGGCAATGCCGATCGCATTTGGCAATTTCACCCCTATCATCGGATCACCTTATATCCTAGGTGTGCTCCCTGTGGCGGTTCCGCAGCCAATTCTAGTCCCTATTCCTGCCCGTGTGGTTGATGTGTTGTGCTCTGCACTAGCATCGGTGGTTCACTTGAGTGTCAGACTCGAGGCCTCCACTACCAGCCCCCGCAGGGGCCCCAGGTCATCTCTCACCCGGACAAGTGTCAGCTCCTGGGCCCAGCACCAACAGATCTCTAACACAGGCTCTATGCCCCGGACTTTAGCTACTACCTTAACACTTTACTTGGGCTCCCAACCCTGAGTCCCTGTAGAGCCGGCACCCGACATGGGCTCTCTGCCTCGGGTCCATCGCTCCTCAACACTTCACTCGGATCTCCAACCTCGAGTCCCAGTCAAGCCTGTTCCCGATATGGATTTTCAACCCCAGGTTCAAGGCTCCCTATAATTTTACTTAGGCTTCTTGACTTAAGCCCCGATCGAGCCGACACTCAATATGGGTCCTCAACCCAGAGTTTGAGTCTCCCCTGGACTCGGCTCGGGCATACAACCACAGGTCCTATCAAGGTCTGTCCCCGACGTGGGCTCCCAGCTTCAGGCCCCTGACCTCCCAGCTCTGCAACGGGGTCTCCAAGCTCGTAATCCAGTTATGCCAACTCCCAGCATGGGCTTTTCACCTCAGGATATGGTGATCTCAACACCCAATTCGGGCCTTCGGCCCCAAATCTCAGCAACGTTGACACTTAACATAGGATTACAACCTTGAGTTTTCGGCACCCTAACATTCGCCACAACATCGGCTCTCGGTGCTAGAGCGATGTCTCGAGCTCCGGCCATCATTCTATCGGCCCGGGCAAAAGCCTATACTCGGGTCACTCAGCCATTGGCTTCATGCCCGGAAGGTCATTCCTAACACTTTTTGCTGATAGCTTTACGCTACTGGCAATGGTAGACTAGGTTTTCTCTATCTACCACCTTGGAGCTGGGTCCTCCCCCACTCTGCAAAAAAAGACTTACAGTGGCCACAGAAGTAGGTGACCCGCTGCTGCAAGTAGCAATTCTGGCAAGACCAATCTTGTAGGCGACTTGAGGATTCGTCTCAACATGGGTGAGCCAATCGTACCTCAAGATCAGACTTTGCCTACAGTCCCCACTACCAACCGCTTCAGCCTCCTATAGTGAACACGAGAGGATGAAGTGGAACTCAGAGGAGTAGGTGCCTCGGCAAGAAACTGGGGGCACCTACACCAGCCCGATATCAAGGCTCTCAAGTCTCGTCAAAGGAATAGTCACAAGGGAGGTCAACACCTTAGCCTGAGAAGAATCTGGGTTACCCCGGAGGAGGCTTAGGATGTTCGGAGAGCACGTACCAAGAACGCCCTCTAAACGCCCGGGCGCGGCATTAATCGAGACACAGTTGAGCTTGCATTGGCACAGTCTGACGACACCCAGCTACTCATCATCTCTCGCCTAAATAAGCGAAAACAAAGAATGGCTCATCTTAGGCCCCGCCAGCACCCAGCCTCGAGCTCCCCTCGGGTTGACACCATAACAGAGGCTCCACTGCAACAGACCTCGATCTTTGACAGTTTGGGGGCACCCGTCTACTCTGAGAAGCATTCCCAGAGGAAGCATACGATTCAGTTCATCAACGACGAGGTACGGGTGTTCACATGTTATGCCATCAGACATCAACCCGACACTCAATTCGATGACCTAAACCAGCCTTTGGCCCAGCTCAGGAGACCGCATCCTCAAACTCAACCCCCGGCGCCAGTACGCCACATCGGCACTTCCACCGAACCTCAAGCATCAGAACATGTAGAAGAAGTTCCAGCCGAGGACCGTGGCGCTCCTGTTAATGTGGATCCAGTCAACAATGATCCTCCCACAAATGAGGTTCAAGAGGTGACTCTCGAGACTCTCATGAAGGAGAACCAACACTTAATGGCCCTCCTACAAGATCTTCTCTAGGAGCGAGAGCTTACCCTCAACAGCCTGCTAGGTCGTTGGCCGAAGCACTAGCACTACCAGTTGGGAACAATGGTGCCAACGCCACAGCAGTAGTCACCCGAACATTGACAATAGTCAGGTTTGGCACACCTCTAGTAGAAGCTCATCCACGAGCCTCCAACGCGTCGGTGCCAGAACATCTTATGGCGCAATGGCAGATGATCAAGCGGATCATTGAGACAAAGCTCGCCCAATATGGGGAAGGGGTTGCCACTATAGACCTCTATAGTGTACCCTAGCCACTGCATCATCAGTTGAAAAAGCTTCCCCTGGGGTACACCAAGCCCCCGAAGCTATAGAAGTTCGATGTGTAGGGGTCTCCACATGAGCACTTGGCCTATTACATTATGGCCATGGGTAAGATGGTGTTGGATGAGTCATATCACCTCCGCTACTTCGCCACTTCACTCATGGGGATGACCTTTCAATGGTATTCTCACCTGAAGCCCAACTCACTGACCAACTGGGCAGATCTCCAAAAGAAATTCCTCGATGGTTTCCAGATGGCCGAGCGCAAGATCTTCCTAGCCGAGCTCTGCTCTCTTTGGCAGAAGAAGGGTGAGAGCACCCTTGACTTCATCAAGAAATGGTGGGACCTCAGCATGAGGTGTATCAACCTGCTAGTCCAGGAGGACGCCATCACCATATGCCACAGAGGCTTGCCAGCCGAGGTCAGCGAATAGCTCCTTGGCACCAATATCAAAGGCTTTGACTAGCTCAACTCGATAGTCGCCAAAATAGAGATGTTATTCATCGATAACCCGAGCTATACTTCAGCAAAGGGTAAGTAGGCATGAGAATGCCAACCCAATAAAGAGGTGAACATCATTGAGTTCACCCCCACCGCCAAACCCAGCAAGGATGGTGAGCCAAGTGGCTCCGATAAGAAGCCAGCAGACAAGCCAGCTGCTCCTTCCTTTTTAGAGCGTATGAAGACACTCTTCTCCTTCAAGAAGGAACATACGAATCTACTTTTTGACCTCTGCATGGCTCAGAAGATCATTGAGCTGCTCAAAGCTGGCAAGCCAGATGAGGCCCAGAAAATTGATGACCCTAGCTATTGCCCGTATCATCTCATGTTAGGCCATCCACTTGAAGATTGCTATGTCTTCAAGACTCAGGCATGGAAACTGATCTGAGATGGCCTCATCAAAATGAAGAGCGATCTAGTCGAGCCCCCACTGTTGAATCTCTACTATTTTGATGATGTCATACGCTAACTGTCAACTCTTTATTTGATCTATCATGGGCGACCAACACCTTGGCCGCCCAGGGATCAGGGCATGGAATAGAGAGAATCGTATATGGCACCCCATTGGATCCGCGAAGGGACATGGTGAAGCCTATCTAAACAAGGCTAAGGCTCCACACTTCCAATCAACCAAGGAAAAGAGTGTCACTTCAATAATGGCTAGACATTGTCCGCGGGATGTCCAAAATTAGGCACCTACACCAACCAATCCCAGTATTTCGGCTACAACGCCTTCACAGGCCAGTCGGCCTGCTCCAGTCTCCAGTTCTAGCTTCCGGCTATAATGCCTTCACAGGACAGCCGGCCAGCTCCAATCTCCAGTTCCAACTTCCGGCTACAACGCCTTCACAGGCTAGCCGATCAGCCCCAATTTCAGTCCCAAAATTTCAGCTACAATGCCTTCAAAGGCCAGTCACTCAGTTTCCAATTCTAGCAATCCGGTTACAACGCCTTCACAGGCCAGCCGCCTAGTTTCGCTCCCAGTATTTCGGCTACAACGTCTTCAAAGGCCATCCGCCTAGCTCTAGTCTCATTATCCTGACTACAACGCCTTCGATGGCTAGCCGCCCAGTCCAGTTCCAATTTCAGTTCCAGCAGTAGTTCCAGTATTCTGGCTACAATGTCTTCGAAGGCCAGCCGGCCGGCTCCAGTTCCAGTCCCTAGCTCCAGTTGCAATTCCAATTCCAATGCTAGTTCCAATACCAGCTTCAGTTCCAGTCCTCAGCTCTAGTTGTAATTCCAGCTCTGGCCTCTAGTCCCTATCCCAGTCCCAATTCCTCGCCGCGATGCCTTTCACGGCCACCCGGCTGGCCCAGCTCTAGTCGCTCCGGCCAATGTGAATTATATTTTCGGCTAACAACATGTCAATAGTTGGTACTCTGTCGCTTGGCCTACAACCGGCACACTCCAGAGTCACTCCAGTAGCCTCAACCGCATAGGCCAACATACCCTCATGGGTCGGCCCCCAGCTCCCAGTCTCCAGCAACATAGGCCAACATACCCTCATGGGTCGGCCTCCAGCTTCTAGTCTCCAGCAACATAGGCCAGCACACTCTCACGGGTCAGCCTCCAGCCTCCTGTCTCTAGTAACATAGGCCAACACACTCTCGCGAGTCGGCCTCCAGCTTTCAACGATACGAGCCGACACACCCTCACGAGTCGGCCTCCAGCCTTCACCCTCCAATAACATAGGCCAATGCACTCTTGTGAGTCGGCCCCTAGCTCCCAGTTTCCAGTCCTCTAGGTCAACACCACCCTAGGGATTGTCCTCCAGCTTCCAGTCTCTAACCAGTCGGGTCAACATGCCTCATTTAGGCAACCCTCCAGTACGCATTCAACGTCCAGCTTCCAGCTTCTAGTCCCTAACATCCAACTTCCAGTTTCCAGTCTCTACCTTCCAGTTTCTAGCTTCTGGTTTTTAATATCCAACTTTCAACATCCAGTTCCCAATACCCAACTTCCTGTATCCAGTTTTGATACTCAGTTCCCAGTACCCAGTCCCAGCATTTAACTCCCAGTATTCAGTTTGCATACCGAACTTCTAGTACCTATTTCCGTTGTCTGCCTTCAGCATCCAACTCCAGGGTCCAGTCTGATACCCATATTCTAACATCCCAATCCTATATCTAGCATCCAGTATCCAGCCTCCAAGAGCCAGTTCCAGTACTCAGTCCCCAACATCCAACTTCAGCCCCAGTTCTAGTACCCAGTCCCCAAGACCTAGTTCTAGTACCCAGTCGCCAGTATCCAGTGCTAGCTACAGTATCTAGTTTCAGTGCCCAGTCTTCGCTATTTAGCTCTAGTCCCCGGCTTCAATAGCCAGTTCCATCATCTAGTTCCTAGAATCTAGCTTTGGCTTCAGCCGCCAGCATCCAATCCCACATCCTATTCCAATTCCAGTCTCCGGTTCCCAGTCCCCTGGGTCCAGTCTCTAGTATCTAGTCCTCAATCTCCAGCTTCTAGCTCCCAACTTCCAGTACTCGGTTCTGAGTCTCTAAGTCTAGTGCCCAGCATCCAGCCCCAGTCCCAGTACCCAGTACCCAAATCCTAGTCTCTCGTCCCAGCATCCAACGTCCAGTTTCCAATTCCTAGTCTCTAGTCCCAGTTCCCAGTCTCCAGCACCAATATCCAGTTCCCAGTTGCAGCCTTCAGTTCCAGTACTCAGTAGCCAGCTCCCAGTCTCCAGCCCTAATATCTAGTCCCGATACC
>JANBPO010001210.1:0-89528 GCA_024336825.1 Amorphophallus titanum
TAGGGCGTGCGATGGATTCATCAGATCGAGCGAGGTTTTCCCCCTTTTCTAACTCCCATTTTGGGTTTTCGGACTTGGGGGATGGTCCCCGATGTTTTCCCCATCACCCAGGGGTGATCAGGGTGTGGAATCGGGCTTTTTGAGTAGGCTCAGATGGGGTTTTCTTCGTAATCGATCGACCGACACGGGCGGTTCAGTCGACCGATAGGTGCTCGCGATGGGTGTTTTTGACCGACCCTATTGGTCGACCGACCCCAGGGGTCTGGTCAACCGACCCCAGGGGTCTGGTCAACCAAAATGTAGAGTTTGGGTTATTTTTGGGTCCCAGTCGGTCCAGTTGAGATCTAATGACCGACCTTTAGCCCCGTGAGTGTCCCGGGCACCCCGTGGGGACCGTGACCGTGTTTTTGGGTGTCCAGAGATACCGCGTTACCTCGATTAGCATGCTCGTGAGTCCTGGGGTCCGAGTGACCCCGTGTGTGTTCCGAGTTCCAAGGGGCCATGTGTATGGCCTTGGACTGTGAGTCCAGTTGACCAGCCTGGGGCTGGGGATTTTTCATGTGTCACCATGGATTCAGACCTAGGGATTAGGCTAGATCGACGGCTCTGTGCCATCGTGTGCAACGGTCTTGACCTCGAGTCTCGTAACTCATGGACCGTTGAGTTTAGTAGGTCTAGCGGGCTGTCTAGAGTTGGTGGCCTCGAGCCACCTGTTACTCCATGTTACTCGTAATGGGTGCGTGCGTCATTTTCTGTGTCCACGTTCTGTGACACGTCCACTAGTCATAGCTTTCCCATGGAACACGTGTGCTGGCTCACCTGGGAGTGGCTGAGCGACGTTCCCGAGAGAGACGGTGAGTAGGCTGGTTACCGTAGGGTCACCGCGTACAGTCGAGTCCGGGCTTAGGCGGAATTACCAGCTAGAGGACAGGTCTAGGGCGTATGGTCTGAGTGTGCACACAAGGTTGGGGGCGTCAGATAGTGCCGCTAGGCGCAACCCCAACTAGTCCTTATTTTGTGGTACTACTGGTTACTGAGTATGTCTGAGTCTCCGCCCGGGGCGTTGTAGCTAGACACTCCTCCCTTATCTCCAACATCAAGCGTTGGTCAGAGCGCTTTGTCTTTCTTGATGAAGGCGGGGGGTAGTGGTCATCCCAGCGACTGAAGTTTTGCCATGAACATTCATCCCCTTGGAGCTAACAGATTGTTGGCTCCAACCGCTAAGGAGGCAAGGGCGATTAAAGCCATTCTTTGCCACCCCCTCAGTGATGTCGACACGTGGCTGACTCTGGCAGTCCTCTAGGAATTGGGGCTAAGCCCCTCATTGCCTCATGGTACAATCTTTGCTATTTCCTTCGACTTTTCATCTTCCATGTGGTGACTTCCTCATGTCGTGCTGTAGTGGCGCCGATGTTATCAGAGCTATGGTTCGAGACGGTCGAGCTGTCGTAGAACGTTCCCCGTCCGTGTGACCATATAGAGCCTGTTACGGACCCAGTATTTGTCACAGCTCCCCAGTAGGCAATTGCCTTCGAGCCGGGGCGCTTACTATATCCCCTTTTGACGGCGATCCCGGTGGAATGCTCGCACCTTCCTCCAACTGTTGTGTCCCTGGTTTTGATTATGTCTAACTATAAATCATTGGAATAAAATCTTGAAATCTTAATGAAAATAAGTACCTAATGAATCAAATATTAAAGCCAAAATGGTGTCTCAAAATATCTAATTTTATATCTTTTAACCCACAAGTACCAAGAAAAATATTTTAAAAAGGAGTTCAGTCCTAAGTTGCATGTATCAGTGTGTCGACACACCCACAAGAGTATGTCAACCTGTCAGTGCAGAGCCGTGGGCCATTCGGGCTGAAAGCTCCTTGGACAGCTAAGTGTGTCGGTGCAGGTCTACACAGTGCGTCGACACACCCTGAAATCCAGTACCCATTATACGGTGCACTTTCTTCAGGGTGCGTCAACACCATCTGTCATGCCCCGAGATATGTAGCAGAATTAAGTCGGGAACGTGAACAACTGGCAATACGCCTCAAGCTAGCAATATAATCTGAGCGCAATAAACATCCACATAAAAGAGAAATGTACAAGGTCATATACTCAAAAA
Source organism: Amorphophallus titanum (assembly GCA_024336825.1). Taxonomy (NCBI): domain Eukaryota; kingdom Viridiplantae; phylum Streptophyta; class Magnoliopsida; order Alismatales; family Araceae; genus Amorphophallus; species Amorphophallus titanum. Next base: position 2,116 of record JANBPO010001210.1, read on the forward strand.
TTCTAACTTTATTGAATAATAATGAATCCAAGTTTACAAAGACACACGACTCCTTTACTCGACACAATAAAAGAAAATTTACATAATTGACTCATGACTAGTCTTCAAAGGCATGATGTTAATGGTCGGTCCAACGTCAACCAAAATTCGATTCACATCATGCCCATTAATCATCCCTCGCAAATATAAAGGGAGATTGTGGCACGAAAAGGACAACATGTCTTTATTCGTGAATGAGATGTTGACTACAAATGTCTCATATGCATGGACTTGCAACTCTGCAACATGGGCTTCATAAGTCTCTGGGTCTTGGAGTATCTTAACAAGAGCCTCCCTTAGATCCTTGCTCAAGAGATGGCTTCCCAAATAGTGACATTTGTTGGAAACCGCTTCATATGATGAATGATTTTGCGATCGGCCCGAGCACGGGTCTTATCAAATGGCGGGATGATCTTTGCCAAAGTTTTCGGAGCCTCGTGAGGCTTCTCCCGCTTAGAAGGACGTTCCTCTCCATTCTGGCCACGCACCTCTTCTTGGAACAGCGGTGCTAGAGACTCCTCCAGAGGTGGCAAGGGTTCATCATGTTGGCCCTCATTAGAAGGACCTGCCTGGCTTCTAGGCTCAACCCTGCCAGAGGGGCCAGCCTACTTCGACACCTCCTCGCGCGTTGGCGGCTTGATTGGTTCCTCTTCAGCATCAGAAGAGGCGATTATAAAAGGGACGCCACCCAATTTAGCTTCTGAGCTGGGACTTGAACCCTCTAAGGAGTTGAGGATAAAAGGGATCCCCCGAACTTGGGTTTCCAGGATAGGACCCAGTTCCTCCCCTCTGAACAATATGACCCGGTCGAGAGTTAGGGGACCTTCACGCCCACGTCCTCGTCCCGGCCACGACCCCGGCTATTTTTCGTCGGGCGACGTTGATATGTCGCCATGGGAGCCTTGCCCCCGGTGTTATCAACCAGAGTGTCTCGTCTCGAAGTAGAGTTGATGTCGGGGGGAGAGATCGCCACCATGTTGCAGGAGAGCTCTTGCAACATTTCCTCGAGCATCTCAACAGTGAGTTCCTCGTCCTTGTAAAATAAGGAGAGCTCTTCCGGGATTGAAAACTCCTCACCTTCTTCGAGACGATGGACCATCTCCCGGAGGCACTGAAGAAGGTGGACTTTCCGCCCAACCTTGTTCCAGGAAATATATTTGTCCAGTGTGACAACCCTGGTGGGGCGAAAGGGAGTATACTCCTCCAACCTGTCTATAAATTTTTGTAGTCACTGCAAAGGAGTTAATTCCTTGGGAGCTTCCATAACTGCGACTTGCTCAGCTTGCTTCTTCAAGCTCCTCTTCAAATTCTTCCTACGATTCTTCTTTTGCTTCTTTCGGCGTACCACCTCTTGAGAAGAAAGTAGGCTTGATTTTAGAGGTGGGACTAACTTGCCCCCAGAATTTTACTTTCTACTTCGGACCAGCTCCTTAGGAGCCTTGGTTCCGCGGCTCTTTTTGGGAGTGACTTTAGTCCAGTTGGCCTCCTCCGGCTGCACCTATAAGGTGGCATTGATCGCCTGAGCAATTATCTCAGGCGGCAGCTCCTAAAACTCTGCCAGTCCACAGTGGGGACCTTGGGGGCCTTGTAACTCCACCGATTTGGCTTTGATTGGCGACTTTGCATGTTCGAGCTGCTGAGGCCTCTCTATCGTCGACAACCATGTTGGCTCGACATGAGATTTGACTTGAGGCTCCCTCACCTTGGCTTTGCCTTTATTATCTAGCTATTGATTCAGCCTGGTAAGAGACCCGGAACCTCCTCCCATGACTTGGCTTTTTGGGCTTTGGGCCCTAGGCCCCTTGCATCTAGCCTTGCCTTTAGGGTTTAGCTGAGGATTATTGCCGCCTGTAGACTTGCCCGGCTGGGGCTGCTGAGAGGTGGGCTTAATCTCCCGTGGCTTGATCTGCTCCTATTAAGCTTGCCGAAGAATCTTCTAAGCGAACTCTTTAAGACGGCGCCTCGTCGTAGAGTTCCCCTGCGCATCAATCTCCCCTCTTTGGATGAGGATTTTAATGCAATCCCGAACCTCCGGGTATTCCCCCATAGGGTGGGACACCCTAGCATGATACTTGCAGTAGCAGGGATGACTCTTGGCCGTTTCATTATAGTAGGACGGCAGATCATGTGTAACGTCCCGGATTTTCGGATCGTGTTTCCGCGGGTCACGGATTGTGTATGAGTGAGCTTCAGACATTTTTACCGGATTACCGGACCCATTGGCGGTGTGTTCGCGAATTTCCTTGGGTCCGTGACGCTGTAAGGAGCAGCCCGAATCTTCAGGACACACATCTGAGAAATCTCAGACAACAAGGATGTCCTTCAACTCTAGCTCATTCTTATCAGTCCAAGTGACCAAGGCCAAGAATGCCTGACACCCCTTCCTTAACAACTTATCAACCCGAAGTGCCGAAATAAGTGGCACGACCTTAGAATGCCTAAAGCCCGAAAAGAAAAGCCAAGGGAGCCCAGAAAAAGATACTGATCCTGACTTACAATGGACACTAGCTCCATGTCTAGCTAACCAATCTATTCCTAGGATCACATCATAGTCCTCATTTTCATACACACAAGATTGGTTGGCAAAACATGATTATTAATGAAAACTTCACTAGAGATCGAAGTATTTGATCTTTGACCTCGAACCAATAGGGGTCTTAATTTCAAGGTGAGCATCCATCAACACAGGTTTCATAGATATAGATTTGGCAAAACTCTGAGAAACAAATGAATGAGTAGCTCTGGTGTCGTAAAGAACGAATGCTGGTTTGGAAAGAATAGTAAGAGAACCTTCAGCCACACCACCCTCCTCAGTGGCCTCAGTTCCAGTTTCTTGAATGGCTTGGAGCTTGCCCTATTGCTTCTGACTCCCTTGTAGCTTCTCAGATAGAGCTTGTTTAGCAAGAAGGGGACATTCCAGCATCCGGTGGTCCCTACTCCCACATCGCAAGCAAGCGCCTAACTTACGTCAGCACTCCTCCATCTTGTGGCCTGGCTAATCACAATATTTGTAAACTGCCTTGGATGGGGCAGCCGGCCCATTCTTCTTGTCGTTCTCTCTCAGTTTCTTATCTTTGGTAAAACTCAGCCTACCATTGGGCCTCTTCTTTCCAAGCATCAGCTTAAAGTTTCCGGAGCTAGTAGCTTACTTTTTTCTCTTGTCTCTTCCTCTAATCCGGTCAGTCATCTCAATGGTGTCTTCCAGCACCTGTGCCTTCCGCACAATCTCGACATAGTTGTGGATCTCCAACGGTGCCAATTGGTTGATGTATTGAAGCTTCAGCCCATTAAGGAACCTCTTCGCCTTCATCTTTTCAGTGTACACTAGGTGCGACACATATCGGAACAGCCTAGAAAACTGCATCTCATACTCCACCATAGATAAATTCTTCTATCATAGTGAAGCGAACTCGGCCGCCTTCTTTCCTTGGACTCGGTCAGAGAAGTATTTACCGTTGAAGTGCTTGAGAAACTCATCCCATGTCACAGGGCCATTCCTTAACGTGGGTTCTACAGATTCCCACCAAGTGCTGCTGTCTTGCTCAAGCTGGAAAGCCGCCAGCAGCACCCGCTCCTGATCGCTACATTGCATGATGCGAAAAATACTGTCCATCTCTTTCACCTAGTGCTCCACCTCATCTGGGTCGGTGGAACCATTAAACCTCGGTGGGTTCATGCCTCAGAAGTTCTGGTGGAGGTCACTGGCACCATGATGAGGAAATACGATCTCACCCAAGGACACAGCTTCCAACATAGAAACTGGGTACTCATGTGACAACCTCGCCAGCACGTTTCCCCAATTCTCAATCCAGCTAGTGCCACAAACTACAATGCCTCAAGTAACAGCACGGCAACAACATGTCTCACGCAACCTGAGACAAACTCACATCGAGGAACCAATCCTCTGACGCTCAACACATCCTCGATAATCCACCTGTAGCATCCAATGCTATGACCTTCCGCTGTGCACTCAGATCTACGTGCACAGCCACCACAACGACAACTCAGGATCCTCCATCCCGACAATCCTTTGCGACTCCGCAGGCTCCGATCCACAATGCCTCAGAAAATACAACACTAGCCACAAGTTCTCATGAACACTGTCCAACTGGCACGCATCCTTCCGGAGCAGTGCCAACACCCTTACACATCGGGAAGTGGGCAACGCTTCTCACTGGCAACCACCTCGCCAAAACACGGGACATGTCTCGCACGGACTTCATGGCACACGAAGGCCAACCAATCCGAACACATGATGCAAGATGACGAACCTTATCCCAACGTAATCTCCTCCCACCAGGGAAAAACTCAATACTCCTCTGACCAACGGAAGGTCCCCGTGCTCGACCTGACCTCGAAACTTACACACACTGGGAATAGCACCTTCCAGTATCGGGAAAAACCATTACTCCCATCAGGTCAGCACCTCCGACACACTCACCAAGTGTCTTGTCGGACCACGATCACAACACCTCTCGATGCACCATCGTCATTATTTTTCCTTCATTTCCTTCAGTTTGTTTTGAACAATTGTAAGCTGTGTAATCAGCGATCCAAGCTGTAAGGCAGTGGTGAGGATTTGATCCTCGGACAGCAAGCTGTGAAGCTTAGTGATTCGTAGGGATTTCATCCCCAAAGCTGTGGATTAGCATATTGGAAAGCTATTTGTCAGCAGAAGCCTCACTCGATTGAGTGAGGGTTGGACATAGATCTCGAGATTGAGATCAAACCACCTTAAAAGTTGTTGTGTCCACCGTGTGATTGTTAATACTTCATTGCTTCATCTAGATGTATGCCTAGGACCGTTCTCTGTAGGCATATGATACTTTTTATATTCCCATTCTTATGAAGTGAATTTGTCAACAACCAAAGAGTATATAGAAAGGTGTGGCTGGAAAGATATGTTAAGCCTATCTAGAATGTCACCTCTTGCATAGGGAGATCCTAGATCGAACCTCCGCCCAGTACTGAACTTGGTTGTTGATTGTTTCCTGAAATTGTGTGTGCTAAATCTTCCAGAATTACCTTGGCATATTTTTGTTTGCTTGCCTTGTCTAGAATTGCTCGGTAGTTCTTCATCTTATATCTACATATTGATCGATAACTTAGTGGTATATAAAAAGGCTTGGTCAGAAGGATAGGTTACGCCTATCTGGAAAATTGACTCTTGTGTGAGGAGATTCTTAAATCAAACCTCCGCCTAGTACCATACTATGTTGGCTGATCAACATCATTGTAGTTCGTTGTGGATAATTGTCATTCGTTATTTGATCTCCTAGCTATTCATTCACATTGTCTTAGAAGCTTAGTTCACTATAGGATTTTTTCATTCCGCATTTAATTACTGCTGTGTGTGTGAAATTTGGGATAGATCTATTCACCCCCCTCTAGATCTGTACCACATCCATTCCTTATCATTACATAGACCAGCACCACATCTCGATCTGATCCTCACTTAGACACCGCATCCGATCCTGATCCTCGTGCCAACTCTACCCTCTCAAGGGAGCACGGCGAAACCAAATGGCGAGATTTTGAAATCCTCGGTCCTCACAGCACCCAACTCAGGCTTATAGGGAAATCCTCCCATGCTTGCCACAAGACCAAGTATCACCATCCGATGACAATGTCCCTTCAAGGACCTCCATACACAGGCATCGTCCATTATACAATCTCATCAAAGGATTCATCACAATCATTCCAAATGGACGCCTATCAATCCTCAGCTTCGCTCTCATTACAGAGCCACCGAACACCACCTACACAATCCTCAACACATATCTCTAGAACAGACAAGTGCCGCTTGCTACAACAGCATCTTGGTCGACGACACGGCGACGAATGCACACGGGTCCCCTGACAATACATACATTGCCATGGCCGACCACTCGGCTAGGCTTACCAATCGTTCGCAGCTACCAACTGGGACCCATAATCTCTAAGAGATCACTTCTGTAGGACAACAATCCCATCCGAGCATACAACTTCCAACCCGAGAATAGGGTACTCAAGCGGCACACTTATCGACATATTTCCCTAACTCTCCATCCTATTAGTGCCACAACCCATAATGTTGCAAGCAACAGCACGACAACTGACATAGCTCACGCAGCTAGAGACAAACTTACACCAAGGAACCAATCATCCGATGCTCTACTCATCCTCGGGAATCCGCTCATAGCAGCCATCACTACGATCTTGGACCTGTGGGTTATGGGCCCACTAGGCTTTCGCTGCACACTCTGATCCACGCGCGTGAACATCATAGATGACTCAGGATTTGCTATCCTAACAATCCTCAACTTGGCTGGCTAACTCTAGATAACAGGGTGAGGAAAGCACAATTTACCTCGAACCTAAAGCACAGACTCTCTCTCTTAGTCTGGGGATTCTCCTACAGCTCTGCAGGCTCAGATTCATAGCGCATCGGATATCACAACGCCAGCCACAAATTCTCGCAAGCACAGCCCAACTGGCACTATCCTTTTGGAATAGCGCCAGCATACGCTTACACTCCGAGGGAAAAGGCATCGCTTCTCACCGACAACTACACTGTCAAAATACGGAATGCATCTCACACAGACATCATGGCACACAAGGGGCCAACCAATCCGAACACACAATACATGTAGCAACTCGAAATTCTATATATGTATTTATATGCCAAAAAACTAATGAAAGATAAAAATAAAATAAATGATACTTATGAATAAATGTATCAAGTTTAAATAGTATTGTACATCCTTGAAGGATGTTTGTTGAAAATGTCAGTTATGAAATAAAGATTTGATTTTATCTATTTTTTGTTCGTACTCATTATCTGAGTCTCTTGATCGAGCCACTTATATAACTGTTCACGCCTTGATATTTTCACCTTGTTCGGGGCGTGACATCAAACTTCTTGGAGCTCTTCTCGTGCCCGAGATAAGGGCAAGCGGATCCCCCGGGATGGCACTTTTGAGTGTCGTGGGGCCAAGCGCAAGGATCCTATGGAACGGCTACTGTGGTCCTCCACGAGGGCCGCGACCGCTGAGAGGAAGTGGGAGAAGAGGGTGGATGCCGCCTGTTCGGTGGAGGCGGGTGCTCAGTTGGCCCTCCCGACCGTTGAGTTAGAGGGGGCCATCACAACAGAAGAAGTCACGATCGAGGCATCTGGGTATCTCGTAGAGGCAGCCGGTGTTAGGGCACCGAATGAGGCAGAGGGGGCACAAGGTAAAGGTGTCCAGTCCGAGCCAGTCGAGGCTGAGGGATCACAGGGTGAGGTGACCCAATCCCAGCCGATCGAGATCGAGGAAGTGAGGGGTGGGGTGACCCGATCTGAGCTAACTAGTGGGACCCCAGAGGTGGGGCCACTCAGAGGGGGTGTCCTAATCCCAGCTATTCCAGAGTGGACCTCCCCCCCTGGCTGGAACCTTCGTTGTCTGAGCTCCCCTATACCGGAGGTGCCGCTCCATGGCATTAGGGGTTGTTCGAGGAGACCTTAGGTGTAGTCCTCCTTTCGTGCTTCTCAAGTGAGTTATGAAGGGTGGCCTGATCCTAGCTCAGCTGGGGGCTAAGATGGTGGACCTATTTGCATGGGTGGAATCAGAGAGGGAATCTCTTTCTTGGGCCCGTGGCGCGTCCGATCGAAAGGTCGAGCTATTGACTCTTGATCTTCGAGACCTTCAACGGAAGGTGACCTCGCTACAGGCGCAGTCGAGCCAAGAAGAGGGTAGGGTATCATCTGAGCAGCTGGCCTAGTCTCATTCTATGATCAGACTGAAAGATAGGCTGCTAGAGACAGAGCGCAAAGTTCAGGTCGAGCGTAGGGACCAGTGGAAGGCCGAGCATGTGGGGCTCGAGGGCCGAGTCTGAGAGGCTGAGCGACAGCGGGGAGAAGTCGTGGCCGCACGGCGAAAGCTGAGAAGAGGCTATTCGAGGCGGAGCAAAGGGTAGCCAAGCTTGAGAGAAAGGCGGAGCTAGCCGGGGTGGAGGCACTTGGGCAATACAAATGCTCGGAGAGTTACTATGCAGCTCTCTAAAAGGGTGCCTTCTCTTACTATGAGCCAGGCTACCATCGGGGTCTACGGAAGGGGTTCTCTCAAGGCTTCCATCAGGCTATCCTGGAGGCTCAAGACCAGGTGCTCGAGGACCTCGTGTTCCCTTTCGGGCTGCGTTATGGCTCAGACTTAGACGCTATCGATTCTTCTTTCTCGATGTCGAGCGAAGGGGGAAGCTGGGACACCTCTGTCTCATTCGAGCTATCGCCATCTCTGACAGCTTTGGGAGGGAATGTGGTCGAGACAGTTCCCAAGCAAGTGGGGTCAACGCCTTGATTGGTCGGCACCGAGGGTGCTGAGGGCAAGTCACTTGGTGTCGAGGATCCTTCGTCAGTCGAGCTTTGCGATGGGCAGGAGGCCTGATGTGTTAGCTTTTCTTGTTCTTTTCTTTAATATGGCCATGCAAAAATTTTCATTGTATATATGATGACGGTAATATTAAATACTAAATTGCCTACTTCTTACTGCCTTTGGTGCAATTTGACCGCCATATCTATAGTGGTTTGGGAGGGCGGTGATTTTCTCTGCGGATATCTCGCGTGTCGATTGGTCAGGCCACTAGCATGGCATTGGTGCCTATACATCTTTCCACACTTTGAATGACTTTCCACTTTATATGTTCCCGTTGATGGGGTGTTTGAGGAAAATGAGGTAACCGCCACAAGGGAAGGGTTTCTGCCTTTCGCATTTCTTCGAGGGGAAAGTCATTTAAGGCAGTAGCTCCCCTTCAACCTATAAAAGGTCTCGAAAGATGTCTCCGCCTCTCTTCATCACTTAAGGCCATCCCTAGCAGTTCTCTATTTTCGCGAAGTGTTGGGCTATCGATCTTGGCGAAACATGGAAGGCGCTTTGGAGGACGAAGATGTAGATAGCAGTAATAAGGTCGTGACGTCAAGGGAGAATATTTACCAGCTTAGGCGGAAAGCCATGACGTCGGACGAGGATATTTAACGGCTTGGACGTAAAATCATGACGCCGTACAACTTGGCTTAGGCGGAAGGCCATGACGTCAAGACATAATATTTAATGACTTAGACGGAAAGTCATGACGCCGGACAATAGTATTTAACGACTTAGTCATAAAGTCATGACACCGTACAATAATATTTAACGACTTAGACATAAAGTCATGACGCCGTACAATAATATTTAATGACTTAGACATAAAGTCATGACACCGTACAATAGTATTTAACGACTTAGACATAAAGTCATGATGCCGTACAACTTGACTTAGGCGGAAGGCCATGACGCTAAGGCAGAATATTTACCAACTTAGACGAAAAGTCATGGCGCCGGACAAGGATATTTCACAGCTTAGACATGAAGTCATGAAGCCACATAACTTGGCTTAGGCAGAAGGCCATGACGCCAAGGCAGAATATTTACCGGCTTAGGCGGAAAGTCATAATATCGGACAAGGATATTTAACGGCTTAGACATGAAGTCATGACGCCGTACAACTTGGCTTAAGCGGAAGGTCATGATGCCAAGGAAAAATATTTACTGGCTTAGGCGGGAAGGCCATGACGCCAGACAAGAATATTTAACGGCTTAGACGTAAAGTCATGACACCATACAACTTGGCTTAGGCGAAAGGCCATGACACTAAGGCAGAATATTTATCGACTTAGGCGGGAAGGCCATAACACCAGACAAGAATATTTAATGGCTTAGACGTAAAGTCATGACACCGTACAACTTGACTTAGGCGGAAGGCCATGACGCCAAGGCATAATATTTACCGGCTTAGGCAGAAACCATGATGCCGGACAATAGTATTTAATGGCTTAGACATAAAGTCATGATACGGTACAACTTGTCTTAGGCAGAAGGCCATGACGTCAAGGTAGAATATTTTTGGCTTAGGCGGAAACCATGACGTCGGACAATAGTATTTGACAACTTAGACATAAAGTCATGATGCCGAACAACTTGGCTTAGGCGGAAGGCCATGACGCTAAGGCAGAATATTTACCAGCTTAGGCGAGAAGGCCATGACACCGAGCAAGAATATTTAACGGTTTAGACATAAAGTCATGACGCCGTAAAACTTGGATTAGGGGGAAGGCCATGACACCAAGGAAGAATATTTACCGGCTTAGGTGAAAGCCATGACGCCAGACAATAGTATTTAATGGCTTAGACATAAAGTCATAATGCCATACAACTTGGCTTAGGTGAAAGGCCATGACGCCAAGGGAGAATATTTACCGACTTAGGCGGAAGCCATGACGGTGGACAATAGTTTTTAACAGCTTAGACATAAAGTCATGTCGCCGTACAACTTGACTTAGGCGGAAGGCCATGATGCCAAGGCAGGATATTTACCGACTTAGGAGGGAAGGCCATTACGCCGAACAAGAATATTTAACTGCTTTGACGTAAAGTCATGATGCCGTATAACTTGGCTTAGGCGGAAGGTCATGACGTCAAGATAGAATATTTACCGGTTTAGGCGGAAGCCATGACGTCGGACAATAGTATTTAACGGCTAAGACATAAAGTCATGACGCCGTACAACTTGGCTTAGGCAGAAGGTCATGATGCCAAGGGAGAATATTTACCGACTTAGGCTGAAATTATGATGCCAGATAATAGTATTGAACAGCTTAGACATAAAGTCATGGCGTCGTACAACTTGGCTTAGGCGGAAGGCTATGATGCCAAGGGAGAATATTTACTGACTTAGGCGGGAAGACCATGACACCAGACAAGAATATTTAACGGCTTAGATGTAAAGTCATGACGCCGTATAACTTGGCTTAGACGGAAGGCCATGACGTCAAGGGAGAATATTTACCAGCTTAGGCGGGAAGGCCATGACGCTGGACAAGAATATTTAACAGCTTAGACGTAAAGTCATGACGCCGTACAATTTGACTTAGGCGGAAGGCCATGATGACAAGGCAGAATATTTACCGGCTTAGGCAGAAGCCATGACGCCGGATAATAGTATTTAATGGCTTAGACATAAAGTCATGATGCCGTACAACTTGGTTTAGACGGAAGGTCATGATGCCAAGAGAGAATATTTACCAGCTTAGGCGGAAGGTCATAACGCTAGACAAGAATATTTAATAGCTTAGACATCATATAGACTCAATAAAAGAAGAAGAGTACACCAAAATGCCTCACTAGCTGGTCCATGTGATGAGGCGGACCCGTTGAGTCGCCGAGCCGCACCCTACTCTTCTCCAGGAGGGAGAGAGGTGCCGAGCCAGAGGGAACTGTGGGTGATGTCTCCATCAGATTCTCTTGCTGATGTGGCAAGAGGACAGAGAGGAGATTTAACCAAGGTCGGGGAAGAGAGAGAGGGGGCTGCTCCCTAGAGAGAGGGAATGAGAGAGAGAGGGATGCGACTAAGAGAGAGAGGGGGAGAAAGATCACTAATTCTCACACAAAATTGAATTTTCTTTCACCATTTCACTAACTGCAAATGAGGCCCCTTGGTCCCTTATTTATAGGAGAAGCCAGGGGGTTACAAAAGACACTAATTATCCATAACAACTGAGAAAAGACCCCTCTATCCCGGAGGTAACAATAGGCAACCTATGACCTTTAACTAGACCCACTATCTAACATAGCCTCCACTAAGATTTAAATGCTAAAAAGAAAGAAATTACATCATAATTAAAAAGAGAAAAGATCAAAATTAGACGGGCCACACCTAATGGGCCATGGGATGGGAGCGACCTCTCTACCAATGTGGACGGCCCGCTAAGTTCCCACTTTGATGTCCTCATCGTACCCCTCCGGTTGGAAAAGATTCGACCTCGAATCTTGAAGTGGGGAAGCACGATCGTGATTATCGCTGGAGGACAATGGTCGCATTGCGAGCAGATTGCGCTTTGTTCTGAGTTCTGTGGAGAGTGCACTGACTGTTGCGAGCAGACTGTGCAGGTCTGTCCTGCAAGGCAGATTCACGCAGGTCATCGTCCGCGACCTACCCCACCTTTCTGGGACCTCAGAATGGTGCTAATTTTTCAGGAGTGCATCTGCACTTCCCAAGCTGCATCTGAGCACTAGCGGTGCCCCCCTTTTGATCTCTGTGCATAGCGTACCAGTTAGAGCACTTCGATTCTATCCAGCAGGAGAGACAAAGGGCAGCAGGCCCATCCCTTCCCCTTGGTCCCCCCCTCCTGCATAAGGGTAGTTTTGTATTAATTATTCCCATCCCCACGATCCCCTCCATGTGTGGAGTGTAGTGCGATAATACTGTAGTCACAGGGTTGCACTAGACACCACCGTTGACATCCTCATGCGCGCACTCGTCTCTCATCAAAAAGCTCAATGTCCGTCATGCCCGTTGGGTAGAATACATTAAGGCCTACACCTTTGTCCTCAAGTACAAGATGGGTAGTGAGAATCGCGTCACTGATGCACTGAGTAGGTAGGTAGCCTTACTTTTCACTGTCCAAGAGGAAGTAACGGGGTTTGAGAGATTCAAAGGGGAATATCCAAATTATCCCGACTTTGGGACTCACTATAGCATCCTTTCCACTCAACCCCACAGAGAACATCAGAGATTCATACTCCAAGAGGGGTATCTTTTCAAGGGAGCTAGGCTATACATACCCCTAACTTCACTTCGGGACTTCTTAGTTTGGGAGTTACACAGTGGTGGCCTAGCTAGTCACTTTGGGGTCCAAAAGACTATAGAGCTAGTTGAGAGGCAATTCCATTGGCCTAGTCTCAAGAAGGATGTGGCCAACATTATGGGACAATGTCGCCTTTGTGCCTCGGCCAAGCAAGTGAGGCAAAACACTGGACTTTACACACCCCTTCTCATCTCGGACCAACCTTGGGAGGACTTGACCATGGACTTTATCCTTGGCCTACCTAGGACCTTGTGCAAACATGATTCCATCTTTGCAGTTCTTGATAGGTTCTTTAAGATGGCCCACTTTATCCCATGCTCCAAGACTTCGGATGCTTCTAGGGTCGCCCGTTTATTCTTTGACGAGATAGTCTGTCTCCATGGATTACCTAAGTCCACTGTGTCTGACCGAGATGTAAAATTCACCAGTTACTTTTGAAAAACTCTCTGGCATCTGATGGGAACCCTCCTCAAATTCTCCACTGCTTATCATCCTCAAATCGATGGCCAAACTGAGGTCATCAACAGAAACCTTGGGAACTTGCTCCGTTGCCCAGTCGGGGACCACCCCGGGAATTGGGATCTCCTCTTACCTCAGGCCAAGTTTGCCTACAATGATTCCATCAATAGGTCGATAGGCAAGAGCCCATTTTAGGTCGTACAAGGTTCTAGGCCTAAAAAACCTTTAGATCTTATTCCCCTTCCAAAGGGAGAAGCGAGAGCCACCCAACGGATTGCTCCGACGGTGAACTCCCAACATGCGGAGCCCTTTTCTGCAAAGGAAGTCCAATGAGTAATATAATTTAGCTGTCGAACCTTTTCTTTCTGCTGCTGTGGATTATCTGCCTTGTGTAACAGTAAATAACTACAATCTGCTCTTAACTCTGGTTTTTCTTTCACCTGCTGTTCTGCTGTTGTAGTTTTGTATGCCATTTTTGGTGGCCACTGACTATTTTCAGGGGTTATGAAGATAGAGGTAGAAGAAGTTGATGGTTCTCCAGTGTTTGAGGTAGTATTCATCATTAATATAGCTGCAGCATCTCGATTGGGAGAACTAGATGTGGATGAGATTGGAGGATCATGTATGACTGGTAATATAGGAGGTAATTCAGAGCAGGAGGGTGTGACGGATGTTGATGCTGAAGAAACATCACATAATTGTAGCTTTGAATATCTTAAAGTATGAGGTTCTGGATATTTTGACATCCATTTTTTCTTTTGTCTTTTTTCTAAAAATTCTGTATTCGTTATATATTGTTCTATTGCTGGGTATCCTTGAACAAACCCATCAAGGTTTAACATAGGAGCTACTTGTTCTATATTTTTGTTTAATTTAGTAGGTAATTGTAATCCATATGGTTGTCGAAAGTGGGAGACAACTGAATTGGTTAAATGAAAAATGCAACGAGAAGCAATCGTAGCATAAACTGACTGTGGTAATAATTCCACACCTTTTATTTGAACACATACAACAAAAGACTGAGATATATGAGGGTCGTCCAACGAGATAGTAAAGTTTGGACGAACAATACACAAGCCATCTTTATCTAAAGTTCCTGAGAACTGACATAATACTGCTTTCTGCCAATCAAGATGTCGAACATCAAGCAAAGTTACTAAATAGGGAGCATTTAGATTATAAGAAAAGTGCTGATGGACTAGAATATCGATCTGGCCTACATGCACAAATCGAGCTTATTTTTCTTTCCAACACTTGATATCTGCTGGCGAGAAGAAAGGTAGAAATACAGGACGGATTCCAGCTCCTTGGACTTGCATATTCACTTCAACTTGTTTTATGCTTCTTAGGAGGCGGGCCTGAAATTGTGGAAAGTTATATAGCTCATGTTTATGAATTTCAGGAAATGTAACTGTGCCTTCTTCACAGATAGTTGCTTCTTGGGTTAGCATATGGCTATGTAGGAGAGAAAGTGGTTGTTCAGAAGGGTCTACAGAGGAGTATCGAGATTGCAGCATATACAAATGAGAACAATCATTACCTGAGCTGGTAGAAGCTGCATCATAACCATTATGGGCAAAGGGAGCAAGAGAATTATAGTTTCGGTATTATCGAGCAATGGGATGCTCAATACCAGAAGCAAGGAGGACATGAAAGAGCGAATTGTTGGCAATGGAAGCCATCGGATAAAGGAGCATAAACGACTTACAGATTTTGAACGAACTCGTATGCCTTCAGTAGCGTCTGGAACAACTTAATGCCCGTGGACACTCTTCTTAGGCTCTGATACCAATTAATGGATCGTCACTCTAAGGGGCTAAGGTGTTGTGGGTTGCGATCAATCGCACACTCAGTCACACTTTAGAGAGTAAAACTCAAAGTTGCACTGCAAACTTTCGATCCCCATAGCGGCGTCGAAGCATGTCTATTTATAAGCTTTACAAGGGTTACACTGGTTTGAAGGAGTTTGGATATGTCCGAAGCGGAGTTATCCTTCATATTATTTCGGATACGTCCGTGGCTTACAATATATTTCATAAAACGAACGCGTCCGTTTTCTGAAGTTGAGTTAATAACTTTTGGTGTACGGTACAAAATCCGTTTGTCTTCTTTGAACAACTTCTACAGTCTTCGATGAGCTGGCATAACTGCTTTAAAGATAGGAGAGATGGACCTTGCGCTGTAGATTCTGTATCTGCGTCTTCTTCGATAACTAGTTCTTCATCAAGATATCGGCGTAGTGTTCCGTGTTCAGAAAAGTTACATCGTTGAAAATACTTGCATAAATCTTGTTCCCAAGCAGAGGTTTGTAGTAATTTTGTCAGATATTCTCTTACTGAAAAATTAGCATAAAGTTGTCTCCTCATAAAAAGGAGATCGTCAAGAATATCTGCTTCTATGAGATGAGATATGATATCACCTTCGAGCGAAGTCCATTTGAGGTTATTAATTAAACAACTCAAGGTGACAAGCTCTAATGCTGGTTGGTGGACCAAGTGGTCGAAGCGCTGGCACCGGTCGCATTTCTGGACGTATGCTGAGTAATCGCGCTGGAGAGTGGGCCACCAGTATCCTTGCCGAAGCAAGATTCTAGCAAGTGACCGCCCTCCCTGGTGTGCTTCGCACATGCCTTCATGAACTTCTTACACTGCTCGGCTGGCTTCATCACTATTGATGCACTTAAGGAGGGGACCGGAGAAAGATCTACGGTACAAAGTGTCATCCAGGAGGACGAAGTGCCAAGCTTGGTATTTTAATTTTTGAGCATCCCGTGGGTCGGGGGGCTCTCTCGAGTCTCGAAGCCAAGATAGATAGGGGGTATGCCAGTCACTCGGGGAGGCTGAGTCAATGGTCATGAGCTCTGAATCGATGCTTGGCCGCTCTAATTCCTTGAGAAGAACTGATCGAGTACCCTCGGGGTCAAGAGAGGAGGCCAGTCGAGAGAGGGTGTCCGCGTGGGAGTTTTCCTCCCGAGCTATACAGACTACCTCAAAGCCCTCAAACTATTGTGCCAACCCCTTGACCAATTGGAGATATTTGATCATTGGCTCTTCCCGATCCGAGTAATCACCGTTGACTTGGCTAGCGACTAACTGGGAGTCAGTCTAAATCCAGACCCTCTCAGCCCCTAACCATTGGGCCATCCTGGCTCTCGAGATAAGGGCTTCATACTCGGAGGCGTTGTTGGATGCGTGGAAGTTGAACTTCAAGGCGTACTGTAGCCCCGCTCCTTTGGGGAACTTAAGGAGGATGCCGACACCGCTCAGTTGCGGGGTACCTCCTTTCGTCTTCAATGAGCACCTTGCTGGTGTAGTAGACCGGTCTCTCAACTCCCGCGTCATTCCTGACTAGGATCGAGCTTACGGTGGGTGGGGTCGCTGAGAGATAGAGAAGTAGGGCTTCACCTGGGACCGGTTTAGACAGCACCGGGGGTGAGGCCGAGAGTTCTTTAAGCACAGCGAACGCCTTTTGACACTCCTCGTCCCATGCGAACGTGGCAGACATCATTTTGGGTCCCCTCAACAGCTTGAAGAAGGGTAGGCATCGTTCGAACGCTCGTGATAGGAATCGATTGAGCGTGGCAATGCGCCCCGTAAGGCATTGAACATCCTTGACGCAGGTAGGTGGCCGCATGTCCAGGATGGCCTGGACATTGTCAGGTTTGGCCTCGATCCCACGCTGAGTTACCAGGAAGCCTAGGAACTTCCCGGATCTGGCCCCGAAGGCACACTTAGCGGGGTTGAGCTTCATGTTGTACCATAGAGGGATGCTGAAGGTCTCGGTTAGATCGGCAAAGTGGTCCTCGGCCTTGGGCGTCTTGACAAGCATGTCATCAACGTAGGCCTCGACGTTCTGACCGAGCTGTCCTTCGAACATGTGGTTGACCAGCCTCTGGTACATTGCCCCAGTGTTCTTCAACCCGAATGGCATTCAGGTGTAGCAGTGTATGCCGATGTCGGTGATGAAGGTGGTCTTCTCGATGTCCTCTGGGTCCATCCTGATCTGGTGATAGCCGGAGTAGGCATCCAGGAAGCTGAGTAGCTCGTTGCCTGAGGTGGAGTCGACTAGCTGATCGATGCTCGGCAATGGGTACCAGTCCTTCGGAGTAGCTTTATTAAGGTCGGTGAAGTCCACGCACATTCGCCACTTTCCCGAGGCTTTTGGTACCAGGATGACATTGGCGAGCCATGTTGGGTAAAGGACCGATCTGAAGAGACTAGTCTTCTGCCGCTTGGTGATTTGCTCTTTGATAATCGTCTGTTTCTCCGGGGCATGCTTCTGTCGACATTGCTGAACGGGCTTTACTGTTGGGTCGAGATTGAGTTTATGCATCACTGTCTCGCCCGAAATCTCGGGGAGTTGATCATCAGACCATGTGAAGACTCGGATGTACTCAGAAAGAAATTATTTATATTATTTTTGAACTTCGGAGGGTAGGTCGGCTCCGATCTTTACTCCTAGGGCTAGGTCATCTTTGAGGAAGACAGTCAGCAATTTGCCTCCAGGCTCAAAGGTTGCTGGCTCTTTCTCGACTTCCCTTAGCCTTTTATTCTTCCCTGCTGGCCTCGTGGCTTCAGCCGAGATTACGTAGCACCTTCGAGCCACAGCCTGGTTACCTCAGACTTCCCCCACACCATTTTTGGTAGGGAACTTCATTTTTTGGTTATAGGTGGAGGGCACCGCCTTCGTTCGGCTGAGGATTCCTCGGCCAAAGATCATGTTGTATGCCATCATACCTTTGATCACTATGAAGTCCACCATAACCGTGATGATTTTGGGTGGGGTGCCAAGGGTAACCGGTAGGCTAAGGGCTCCCTCGGGATAAGTGGCCTGGCCGTTGAACTGGCAAAGGGGGGTTCGGATCGTGTGGAGTTTAGATGGATTCTCCCCCATCTTAAGAAAATAATCATAGGATACTACATCAGGGGCACTACCATTGTCAACTAGAATCCTATCTATGTTACAATGGCTTATTGTAGCCGATACAATGAGGGCATCATCGTATGGAGTGGTCAACCCTTCCAAGTCTTGGTCTGAGAATACTAGGGCCTATGGTTCACTCGGCGGGGCTTTGGGGGGCTCAAAAGCTCAGCTTGCCCGCTCGATGTGACGTTTTCTTCCTCAGCTGCTATCTCTGCCTGATGCAGCTCCTCCAGCGATGACGTTAATGTGGACCCCGCGGGGGGCATTGTCGATCTCTTCTGGGGCACCTTGGTCTTCCTTGTGCCCGGACACGTATCGGGATAGGTGTCCCTGACGGATGAGGCGCTCGAGCTCATCTTGGAGCTGGTGGCAATCGCTTGTGTGGTGCCCGTGGTCGCTATGGAATAGGCAATGCTTGCTGCTTTTGTGATGCTTTGCCTTCATAGGATCGGGCTGGCAGAGGAGACCCGAGCCTTTAATGTCTTCGTAAATCTCGTACACTAGAGCGATTAAGGGAGTGTACCGCTCGTATCTCCGAAACAACTCCTTGGGCTCTTTGTCTCGATTCCGCCTTTTCCCTTGGCCCGAGCTTGGCTCGAATGCCCATTTCTTGTCCCCCTTCGACCCGAGCCTGTTGCGCCTCGGCATGCGCTGAGGACCTCTTCGCACTCAGTGTGTCGTAGAGCCAGGGTCACTAGCTCGGCGAGGGTCGATGGAGGGTGGAGGATGAGTTCGCGGTGGAGGTTCTCGTCGCGGGTGCCCCTAGTTAGGGCGGTTATGGCCGAGGCTACATCTAGGCGGAGGATTCTTAGGACTTCCGATTTAAATCAGTTGATATAAGCCTGGAGCCTCCCCCTTGTTCCTATTTGAGAGCCAACAACCCTGCCACAGACTTGGGGGGGCCATTACCTGTGAAACTCTCTTTGAACACTCACCCAAACTACTTGAAGTGTAGGATGGATCCGGGGGTGAGGGCCCGGAACCATGCCTGAGTGCCCTGGACCAAGGTGGTCACGAACGCTCGGCACTTAATGGCATCGGATGCCCCGTGAAGAGTCATCAGGGTGTCAAAACTATTGAAGTGATCGGCTACGTTGCCCTGGCCGTCGTATGACTTGAAGGTCGGGAGGGAGATCCTGGGGGAGATCTCTGCCTTCAAGATGTGGTCGGAGAATGGGGATTTCTCCTCATCTTCCACAGGAGAGGTCTTCTGCTGGTTGCGAAGGGTGCACTCTTACTTTGTGAAACGCCTCTCAAAGTCTCGCAGCCGGAGGGACAACTCCGGTTGTCGCTGGGCCGAGGGGCTCCAAGGGCGCAACCAGAGGTTGCCTCGACACCCTTCGAGAGCTTCTATCTTCAGAGGTGGCTGGTGCATTCTGGACTTCTCCCTCCTCGGAGTAGAGGAGGCTTCTTATTCTGGTGGAGGGGCTTGCGACGGTCCACCTGACCGGTTGCGAATTACCTGTCATCCCAGAAGGATGAAGCGTCCTCCTGCAGCTTACAAGGAAGCATCCCCGTGGCAGGGGCTCTCCTGGGGGAGTCACGAATGCTCCTCTCTGGCTACCTGGGTCCTCATCAGATCACTGAGGCTATCCAGTTTTACGTTGAGTGTTTGGAGAGGGTTCGTGCTCCCGGCAGGGGGTTGCCTCTCCACCGCGGGCGGGGATAGATTGCCGGTTGGGTCGTTGGCATAAGAGGTGGTGTCCCTCGTATGTTGGGATGGTGCACCCTCCTCTGTCACCGGAGCTTTCCCTTTGTCGTCGGTGACCCTCCTGCTAGAACTCCATCCCGCCATGTCAGCTATTCACTTGTTTCCCACAAACGGCGCCAAATGAAGAGGGATAATCTCGCGTTTGTCCTGAGCTAAAGATGATGACCACGAAGTACGAACTACAAGATAGGGAAACAGTTCAGAGATGCCCAAGGATGGTTCCCTGGGGAAAAACCCTCCGATGCCTAAGTTAGTATAGCCTTGATGCGAGGAGTAAGAAGGGGTGAGGGCGCGAGATTCCTCTCCACCAAGTGGTGAAGTGGTTCTTGCTCAGGGAGTTTAGGCTTAGTTTGACCTTACCTTTCACCGGAGGGTTTCCCAGGTTTAAATAGTGCGCCAGTTGCATGAGTCCTGTGAGCGGAGGAGTTTCAAGAGGGAGTTACATCCTCGACGTGGGCTCTTTATGACCTAAGGACTCTTGGTCTCCCTTATCCTTGTAAACCTCCTGCTATCAAAGAACTTTGAACGGCTATGGGAATAAGCATCCGTCGGTCGGCCCGAGCATGGGTGCTAGCTCTTACTATAGCGAGGGGAGCGTAGCTCGGGTGAGAGGGTATGAGGCAGCGGTGGGTGACCTTCCCCATTTGGACCGACGCTCGAGCTTCCGAGCCAAGAGGCCGCCTAGGAAGTGCTAGGTCCCGAGTGACTTTATTGGGCTTTTCATAGGGCAAGTGGGCGGGAGCCTAATGGCTAGGTTGTGGTCGGTGTAGAGGCATCCTTGCTCCCATTGTCGTAAGGCCAAAGGTGGGAGGTTGGCTCCCAAAAATATCTAATAGCAGTTTGGGGGGGCTTGGAGTGCCCTATTGCTTGACTAGGAAGAGGAGTTGGGAGCGGTGACTGGTTCGGTCCTTTGCGAGAGAAGACCGGTCTCGCTAGGTGCGGCTGGGAGTGCGCCGTAGTCTGAGTGGTGTGCAAACTCATGTTCTGGTGCATAATATAGCTTGATGTGCTTGCCATTAAGTGGAGGAAAGGGCTTGTGGCCCTTGTGGTCTACGACCGTGTAGGCCCTGCCCTCATAGGCATCACGGATGATATACGGACCCTGCCAATTCGGCTGGAGTTTGCCACTAGAATGCCCCGCCATGTCTTCCCTTTCCTTAATCATGATGAGATCACCTTGCTTGAAAGCTCGCTGCTTAATGAGCTTATCACAGGCTCGTGCCATGCGAGCCTGGTATACTTGCAGGTGCTTATAGGCCTCAATCCATTTACCTTCCATATCGGTGAGCTCTTTTAACCTTCTCTGGTATTCATTTTCATCAGGGCCGGCCAGGCCGGTATGTATCGCCACGCGGTATGATGCCAACTGGATCTCAATGGGGATGACAGCTTCGGCTCTGTAGACAAGGGAGAATGGCGAACATCTCATGGGGGTTTTGTAGATTGTCCGATAGGCCCATAATACCTCGAACACCTTTTGCACCCCAATTGTATTTCCGATGGCTAACGATCTTAGCCAAGAGCTTGCAGAGGGTCTTGTTGAAAGCTTCAGCCAAGCCATTAGCCTGTGGGTTGTAGACTGAGGAGGTTCTCCAGTCAATGTGGAATTTTGCCGCCAGTTGGTATACGACCTTGTTCCTAAAGGATGTTCCATTGTTAGACATTATGCGACTGGGAGTACCGAAACGGTAAATGTTGTTGTGTCTGACAAATCTGGCGACCACCTCGTTGGTGACTTCTCGCAAGGGAAGGGCCTCCGCCCAGCGAGAGAAGTAGTCAGTGGCAGCCAGGATGTACCTGTGCCCCTTGGATGATGGCGGGAAAGGCCTTGCGATGTCCATACCCCACTCCGCGAATGGCCAGGTGGGGGTCGTGGGACGTAGTGGATTAGGAGGCCTTCTAGGGACCGGGCCAAAGGCTTGGCATTGACGGCATGTGAGAGCATACTGGATGCAGTCCACGTACATGGTAGGCCAGTAGAAGCCTTTGAGCTTAATGTTGTGCTTCATTCTGTCTCCAGCCTGAAGTGCGCCACACAGCCCAGAGTGAACCTCGCGCATGATGGCTCGAGCCTCTGCTGGGGAGACGCATCTCAAGAGGAGGGACTTGTCGTTCTCATGGACGAGCCGGGACAGGGAGTCGCCAATTTACTCATATGATGTTGCTCGGCGAAGTAATTGGAACCTTTGAGCCTGGTCTGGAGGGAGCCATCCCTTCTTGAACTTGATGATAGGCTCACGCTAATCTTCTTCTTTTGGAAAAGTGTCCCGGTCGGGGTCTTGGACCTCGTAGATAGTGAGGTCGGAGTTGCCTTCGAGTGAGCTCGACATCAGTCTTCTTTGCTTGATGATGATGTCGACTTCACCCTTAGGCGGTAGCTTAATGGCCACAACCAATTTTGCTAGGGCGTCAGCTTGGGCATTGTTGCTTCTAGGAACATGATCTATCTCAAAGAAATAGAATTTCTAGGTCAACCGGGCGACGACGGCATGGTATGGAACCAATTCTAACTTTCACACGTCATAAATACCGAGGACCTGCTGGACGATCAATTGAGAGTCCCCGTAGGCTTTGAGGCATTTGACGCCCATGTCGAGCGCCATCTGGAGTCCAATAATCAAAGCCTCATATTCAGCTTCGTTATTGGTCAGAGCTTTCATGAGGGCGCATGAGTTGTACAAAACTCCACCTTGAGGAGTCAGGAAGACGATTCTGGCAGCTGCCGTAATGCCTGGGCTGATGTTACTCCGGGTAGTACCTCGAGAAGCATCGTCGAAGTATAACTCCCAGCAACATAGGCTGGCCGTGAGGGCATCTTGTTGCCAGCAATGCAAGACATCTCCACTCTATCTAGCCAGTTGTTACTGCTGAAGAGCAAGAGATTCCTCATCTGGAAGCCTCGCGTTGAAGGGAGAATCATCTGGTACTGGATGGGCTGCCTAGAATTCAGCATTGTCATGGGGGTACATTGAACTGACAGATATAGCAGTAAGTAATAATATTTCATTAAATCGATTTGCTAAAGTTACAGAAATAAAATTACTTTTTAATTAACAGATTAAATTTAACAATTATAACCCAGAGTCAAGTCCAAAGAAAAGGCAACGAGTGCCAAGTACAGTTGACAAAAAGGAAGAGACGTACCAAAAAGTTGGGAGAAGCCCGATGAGGGTACCAGCTGGCCATAACTAGACGCTACGAGCACGCACCCCAGGTACACACGGAAGCCGAACGAACGACCACCACCTGTAAAGTAGGGGTGAGCCTCGTGTCACTAGCTCAGTAGGGGTAACGTGGATCCCCACCGAGGAAAACACGCAGTAACACGCTAAAACAGCAAGCAACAGCAAGTAAGCAACAGGTAGTAGTAAAGCAGGAAAGCTAAACAACAAAGCTGTAACAGAAACAGAACAGGAAGCAGGAGTAGGGAACAAGCTAAGGAAGAGGGGGAGGAAGAAGTCATACCAGACGACGGCTACCAAACTAACTTCGGTACCCCAAACTGCTCCAAGCAAGGGCAGAAGAGCGACTCGGAGTTGACAGAGTCAGGAGTTACCGAACTGCCGACACAAGGTACCTGCAAAACAGACAAATGAAACCTAGGAAAAGGCTAGACAGACGACCGACACAGATGATGGATAACATGACAAGGACGTCATGCACACTGCCGCATACACAACCGAAATGTCGTGCAAGCGACAGACACTGACCCTAAGTACAGCCACAAAAAGGGTTAACCCAGAAGGTCACGACGCACAAGAAACGAGAAGAGAATCACGAAGGGAATCAGGAAGGGTCATGTGTCACGTGACTAGAGTGCCCCACACTAGAAGAACAGCGAGCTGCGTCCACTGACGTCTTATGCTGTGCCTACTAGCCTCTCGTCTACGATGCCTACAGACGGGCAGAGACTAAGACACTGTTAGAACCAGAATAGTAACCAAGTCGCGAGTGACTAGATAGGGGAATGCCCATCGACATCAGTCCAAAGCCCCTGACCATGTGTGCACACCCTAGGTTTTGCCTAAGCCAGGCCTCTAGCTAGTTTTCTCCCCCCATAGGAGGTAACGGTAACTGTGGGAGCCGACAGAAACTAGCTTAAAATTCGTGAATCGGGAGTTCCTCGCTGTAAATGCCGTCATGCCGAAGCGTGTCGTAAGGCTACGACTAGTGAAGGCTCACAAGACACGGACTCCAAAACACAAGTGCCGAAGTACTTACAAGCAAGAGTGCCCTGTAACACATACTTTGAAGCACCAAAGGCAACACAGGAGACTGTCAACAGACTCAGGATAAGACAACTAGACCTACAACTACAATGGTCCCTGAGTCCTATGACTCTAAGTCAGGATCGTCGCACATAGCGAAACAAGTCGCCAATCGGTCTAGTCCTAAGCCAGGGAAAATGATGCTCTGAGAAAAGGACACACGGAGACCTGAGGGGATAGCACACCTGGATATGCAAACTGAGGTAGAACGGT
Organism: Amorphophallus titanum; assembly: GCA_024336825.1. Taxonomy (NCBI): domain Eukaryota; kingdom Viridiplantae; phylum Streptophyta; class Magnoliopsida; order Alismatales; family Araceae; genus Amorphophallus; species Amorphophallus titanum. Next base: position 26,369 of record JANBPO010001210.1, read on the forward strand.
ACGTCGAGACATCCAGAACCAATGTCTCGAATTGGACAAGACCGTCGAGACACAACAAGACTACCCGTCAACCACTAGGTAACCCTGGGTTGACTGGAACCAGACACGACACTGACACACTAAGACATCCACTGCCACAGCAGCTCAAACAAATAGAACCAACAAGGACAAGAGCGTCAGATGACAACAACACTCTGGGCAGAGCAACATGTCAGTCAACTACTAGGGGAAGTCCAACAGTAGAGAGACAACTACTACGCGACCAGAGACAGGGACAATGGTAGCTTCTAGATTGAGTCATTAGGGTACTGTCGTAGTCTAGGAAAAGACCACATCCAGTCACCTAAACCGACCAATCCAGACAGCCACCGATAGACAGACACTGCCCTAAACAAGGACCTAAGACAGACGGACATGCAACATAGAACAAGCAAACGGTCAACACAGCAAGCAGGACTATAATGCACCAACGTAGGGGTGCTATAACCACATAATGCACCACGGGAGGGGCATTATGCCAACCAGACCAGACACCACATACAGATGATATAACGCGCCAGCATAGTGGCGTTATATCAACATAACGCACCAGAACATGTGCGTTATGCCCAATAGACCAACATACTAACAGAATGAAGTATAACGGACCACAACAGGCACGTCATACTAGTATAACGCACAAGGCCCCTCCTACTCCCGAGCCAAGGATTGGCTCGGTCGAGTAGCACTTTGGGGAAGACGTTGGTGGCTTGAGTTGATTGGGAATTTTCTCTTGGCCGGGGCCACTTGATGTGGTTGTCCTGGGGATATGCCTATAATGATGATAATTCTTACGAATTGATGGGTGGAGGCCTCCTTTTTTGGGGGACCGGAACGTCGCGTCGCTTCCTGCTAGGGGGTTATAAGCGTAGCGCGTGTTTGTGTCCCAGACCTCCATTGCTTAGGGTTTTTCTCTTCGCCACTCTTGCATTTGTGAGAGGCTCATGCACCGTGGGAGCGATCCGGAGGAGTGAAAAATTGTAGCAGCCTTCGCAGAGCTCGCAGAGATTATGGCGGCGGCAGTCCATCAACTTTGCCTCCTCCTGAATCATCTGGCTCAGTGCTTTCTTCCTCTTCTTCCAGTCTTTCTAGTCATTCCATGGCGAATCAACATCTCGAGGCCGAGGGGCAAGAGGTTGAGCCGGCCCCAAGGGTCTTCACAGTGCTGGCGGAGCCTTTGGGCAGCGAATTGAGTGAAGGCGAGGTGAAACAGTTAGAGAATTGGTACAGGCTATCGTGGCGGTACCATTTCTCTCTGGCGGAGCCTCACGAGTCCAGTCTGGACACTCGCTCCGGTTCCTTCTATTCTTTCCTCTTCGCCTGGAAGTGCGGGTTCCGCCTGCCTCTACATTTCTTTGTTGCCTTGCTGCTTCGGTTCTACCAACTGGCTCCAGTCCAGTTGGTCTCCAACTCTTATACCTTCATCTTCTCCTTCATCTTTCTTTGCTGCTCGTGCGGAGTCGACACTTCGTTGGACCTCTTCCATGCCTTTTTTGAGTTGAAGGAGCATATCCACGGGGGTAAAGGCCTCTTCTACCTCCAGGTGAAGAGGGGGATGAGTTGCATGACCCTCTCTGCCAAGGACTCTTCCCACGTGGGCTGGAAGACCCAGTATTTCTGGGTGGGCTCGGCCATGGGGGGTGAGACCTGGACCTTCCCAGCAGTGCCCAATTTCCACCCGAACCTTCCCCCAAAGCAGGTGGCGGTTTCCCCAGAGGTGGAAAAGTGGGCTGCCGTTCTTGAGAGGAATCACCGATCGACTGCCGAGCTGATGACCGAGGCAAACATTGAGGAGTATCCTTCCCTGACGGTGGTGCCTCCGGGTAAGGGCTTCAGGGTTTTTGCATTGTTGCTGGGTTGGATAAGTAGATTTCCTTTTGATGATCTTCATTTCTCTGCCCAGATTCGAGGCAAACGGTTGATGAGGGGGCATCGCCGACCGAGGTGGAGATCATCGACTTGGAGGAGACGCCTGCTCCTGGCGGACCTCAAACGTCCAGGAGCTCTTCCCGTACCCAGGACAAGGGCAAGCAGATCGCCCAGGATGGCACTTTCGAGCGCCGCGGGGCTAAGCATAAGGACTCCGTAGAACAGCTACGGTAGTCCTCGATGAGGGCTGTGGCTGCTGAGAGGAAGCGGGCAAAGAGAGAGAAAGCCTCCCGTTCGGTCAAGGGGGGTGCGCAATTGGCTCTCTGTGGACATGCAAAATTGCACGCCCATGTGGTCCGTCCGGTCTCGCATCAGTAACAACACCAAGCAAAGAAACCCCTCGGGACTGGCCACCCATACTCCCCGAATATGTACACTGACGTGAAGTCGTCTCCGGAGTCATGACAGTGAAGAGAAATCAACCCCCGAAAAGCTCACAACCCACGAGCCCCGAAGAGAATCAAATGGACCGCAACTCGTGCCGACAAAGGCCTTAAATGTGCTTGCAATGGCACGCCAGGCCAACCTCTAGTGGCACACCCCTTTGGAGCCTTCAACGGCATGCTCAGGTGGCCCTCAGTGGCACAGCCGCTGGTATTCTCTACCCGGCACACTCCCCGGTCGACACACCATCGGTGTCTTCCATCCAGCACACCCCAAAGGCCCTCACCGGCACACCATCTGCATGCCCTACCTGACACGCCCCCAGGGTCGTCTAGTGGCATACCCTGCAAGTGCCCTAGCGGCACACACCATGCCCCCCCTCTCAGCGACACACCGGTAGAGCCTCCTTCACTGGCACACCCATCCAGGGCCTTCAACGGCACGCCAGCCTGTGGCCTCTCAACAGCACTGATGTGACACCACCTTGGGGGTGATAGCCACAAGACCGAGGACCCTCGGACCTAGCAAGCAAGCAATGAGCGGACCTTATTATGAGCCTGATTATTAATAGGTGAATAGATCCACTTAAAAAATTAATCTAAAATTAAAACATATAAAAATATTTAAATTACTACACCCCGTTATCAAACTCAACCTAATAAATCTAGCCGCTCAGGCTTGTGAGTGGCGTTTTCCTATCTATAGAGAGTACAGACACGGCTGACTTCGGCGTGCCGGGGCGGCAGGACCAGTGGTTGGTGCGGTGGTGTTTGTATTCCGTGTAAAGCGGATGACGCAGGGACTGGCCAATAGGGATCCTCTGGCGTTGAGGCGATGTCGGCACGTTTCCCCAGCCACCCTTTGTCTCAAGCTCTGCTCATCCTTATCCACATGAACAGAGCGGAAAGCTTCTCGCCAGTTACCATACCCACGCATATATCATCTTATTATTACATGGCTGCAATTGGGGCAGCTGAACGCAACATCATCGGAACAAGATGAATGGAGAAGAGAGTGCGGAAGTAAGAGAAGATCGCATATGGGCAGTGTTGAGGCGCCTTAAATCGGATAAAAAGATGCAAAAATGTCACCTTTATTTACATAAACTGACTGCAGAGAGAGAGAGAGAGAGAGAGAGAGAGATGGGCAAGTGCAGAGTAGAGATGATGGCATCTTACTTACAGGCAGAGAGATGGGTGAGTGCAAGACATGGTTAATTGGATAACAGAGGTAAAAAGGAGTAACCTTTACAGAGACACACACACACACAGGGAGAGAGAGAGGTGTTATTAGGTGTGGTAGAGCATAAGGGTGGCCATCTGGGAACGGTACTGGCACATTCCTCGGTATAGGGCCCTCCGATTGGCCGGGATGGCGGGGTTCTTGCCGCCGCCGGCCCCGCCGCACAGCGCCGTCCTCCGCCGCCTCTCCTGCGTCTCCTCCGCCGGGCGCCCTCCCTTGCTCCCCCGCTCGCCACCACCCCCCGCCGCCGCCGGCATGACGCCCCGCCTTCGCAGCCGAAGGCGCGCCCGGTACTCCGCGCCGCTGCCCCGGGGTTCCACCACGTCCTCCGCGAACCTCACCACCTGCTTCTTCTTCTTCTTCTTCTTCCTCTGAATCCCCTCTGCTCAAACAAAGGAGTTCAACAACCCACAACCCCGCCCAAGGGCCCATAAACCCACCTCCCACGAGGCAGAGCAAGAGGGAAGAGGAGGCCGGAGGAGTACCAGAGGAGGACGAGGGGGAGGATGCGGGCTCCGCTTCTTCCCGCTGGGCGAGCTTGCTCCGGAGGAGGGCGAGGAAGAGGAGGCTGCAGCCGGAGATGGTGATGGCGGTGATCACGCCGCCCACGCCACTGCCCCCGCCACCGCCGCCCATGACTCGGCCTGCCGCTAACCAAGCCCACTCTGTGTGGATTAGGTTCGCTCCATCTCCACGGCCGCAACGCCCAAAAAGAAACGCCCCCCCGGCCGCCTCGGCGAACGAGAGGTGGGGAATGCGGTAGGGGGGGGAAGGAGATGGCAGCTGGCAGGTTGAGCGGCGAAGCGGCCAGAGAGGGGTGGTTGGTGGGCGGAGATGACAGGGGAAGCTAATAAAGAGGCAGAGAAGAAAAGTATGCTATCACACACACACACACACACACACACACACACACACACACACACACACAGAAAGAGAGAGAGAGAGTACGGAGGTTACCGGGCAAGTGGGCTTAAAATGCATGATGACCTATCACCATCAGAGGCGTAGGAGGCAAGGGGTGCCGACGGCGACAGGCGAGAAGGTGGCGTTCAGAGACCAGGGCCCGCCGGTGGCCGCACCGTTGGGAATATTCGCATCTTGCTCTTCCCCGCTATCAATTAATCTGTTCAGGGGGGGTGGCAAGCGCACATCTGATTGCGTTCAACTTTGAAGAAAATGCAACGATCCGTTGACGTCTAATGAAAGTGCTCGGCCCTATTGATGTCCATGTTTTGGTGGTCAACTTGAACATTTAATGTACATGTTCGACTTGAATGAACATATAAGAGATAGACGCGAATCTAATAAAATTGGCATACTCCCCCCCCCCCAATCCTACCTCCTACTCATTTCCATCAATGTTTAACACGCGTGAAAAAATTTTAAATTAAAAAAAGATGAAATATAAAATGATTCATTTGCCGACCCAAGTTTAGTATACGAACATAATTACAGTTCTCTCTTAAACAGAGATATATTCGTAATTTTTGAAGGACGCATCATGCAATCTTTACGTAGAGACAGACAAGACGTACCCTAAAGCATACACGACTCAATTACCATGCACGCTCTCCTAGACACAACCACACACATGACTAGAACGTCATGCACACGACACAACACTGACCTCGAATAAACCTAAGGAAAGGCTAACCTGGGAAGGTCACGACGCTCGAGAAATGTAAGAGTCATTTGTCACTTGGCGAATGCACCTCCTCACTAGAAGAACAACCAGCTGCGTCCACTTACGTCTTACACTGCGCCACAAGTACTTCCCTATGGACGTCGGGAATGGCGGAGACTGAGGTACGCTCTAAACCAGAACAGGAACTATAGTAACGAGTGACTAGTCAAGGTCACGCCCGTCGGCGTTCATACCAACGCCCCAGACCACGTGTGCACACACCGGCTCTTGCCTAAAGTCATGCCTCTAGCTAGTTTTCCCCCCCAGCAGGACGCTACCGTAAAGCAGGGGCCCGCGAAAACTAGCTTAAAATTGTATCTCGGGAACTGCCACACCACCACTCCCAGGTGGGTCGACCATGGGAATGGGTCGCCAGGCTACAACTAGTGGAGGCTCACTAGACACAGAGACTCTAAAACACAAGTGCTGGAGTACAGACAGGCAAGGAAGCATTATCGCACGTACTATGAAGCACCAAAGTAGTACGATAACTACCAACAGACTCAGGACAGGACAACTAGACCTACTCACGCCACGATCCTTGAGTCTCACAACTCGGAAGCAAGATCGTCACGTAACGACGGAATAAGCCACCAATCGGTCTAATCCTAAGCCAGAGGAAATGACACATCTGCATAAAATGACTCACGGAGACCTGAGGGTTCACCAAGACCCACATCACACCTGGACACGTAGATCGAGATAAGATAGTATCTCCATGCATCCAGAATCACTGTCTCGATCTATCCAGCATAGTTGAGACACACACAAGGTCATGTGTCAACCACTGGGTCACACCGGGTTGACGAGAACCTGACAATGACTCACAGAACAGGACACAACACACAAGCATTCCTGGCTACCTTATAACGTGGCCACAACCCTCATAGGACGTCGGGAGACGTCCACGGGACAACGGGCAAACCACAAGGTCAAGCCAAAGTATTCAAAAACCCAAACACCAGCAAGCAGCAATGGCGGTCGTAGACTGGGCCGTGAGGTGACTGTGGTAGTCAAGGACATGGCCGCACACCCAGTCGACCCTCGAACCAGCCTACCCAATCAAACCACCAAGCGGTCTAGAACAGACCCGCTACACGGACACTAGCATTCTATACGTGAGCCGCTAGAAACACCAGAGACACCACAATAGCCGACCTAAACATTTGACCCAAGTCAAACGGGACCCATACACGGACAGACGGACAATGGTTGGACCACCAAGGCCAACCGACACAACTACAGACAAAACCCACTGCACGGTCACCAAGGGGCCACTCAGGGGACTGAACGGTCTATAGGAGGACCGCCCAATTGAACCGACCTACTACAGTAGTTCGGTCAAACTGGTCAGAACGATCTGGGACTGACCGCTCAGAGGACAGAACGGTTAGGGGCAAACCACTCCATGGACCGCCATAGGCGAGCTGAACGGTCTATCGACTGACCGCTTAACTGGCAGAACGGCTAGGTGCAAGCTGTTCAAAACAACAAGAGAAACAACACAGACAGGAGGAAGCCGTACAATGGGGATAAACGGTCCTCACTGGGTCGTGCAAACCCCAAGGCAGTCTATCGCGTGACCGCGTAGACCCAAACTGACCTACTTCTAAACGGTCACAACCATGATCGTGCAACACCCTAAACGGTTATTATTAAACCATGTAGGTGTCACGGCGAACAAACCAAGGGATCGGTCGGATCTCGGCCTTTCCATGCCCCGTTCATCCCAGAACGAAGGGGATACATTCACAATGACGATACACAACATTTAGACTCCAACGGGAGTCAAATCGGCTGACAAACGGCGAGAAATGGGCAATTCTACGGAATTGACCCAAATGGGGTTTCTGGGTTTCTCGTGCTCCTACTGGGCCCGAATGACCACCATTCGACACGAAATCAGTGTCAATGGAATGTTGACATTCCAAGGAGTCATTTGACACTAACTGATCTAAAAATTGTCGCCATTTTTCGGTGAACCCTACGAACTCCCAAAAACCATGATTTTACCTAAACAAGCCCAAACTCGTTCGTTCTAGCACCGTAGAAGGTGTTGTACGAGGAGAAAAAGGCGCAACATGAAAGGGCATTTCAGGCGATGGAGCCCGGGGCACCAAAACTTAACCGTAAACAGCGCAGACATGGACCACAATCGCCGGTTTCCGGGAAATGATATTCACCCTACCGCGGTGATCGGCCCGAACGTCCATATGGGTACGGGCAACTACGTTGGTCCGTACTGCGTGATCGGCATGCCGGGGGAACACCGGGAGAGATGGGGTGCTGACGCGGGCGTGCTGATCGGGAACGGCAACAAGATCACCGGCCACGTTACCATCGATGCGGGTGTTGAGTTCCCGACACGGATATTCAACAACGTCATGCTGATGAAGCACTCCCACGTTGGGCATGATGCTGTCATCCATGACGGCGTAACGATCTCATGCGGCGCCAAGATAGGCGGGCACGCTGCGTTAGGGGAATACGTGACTGTCGGGTTGAACGCCGTGATCCACCAGCGCCACCGCGTTTATGCCTGGTGCATGATCGGCATGGGCGCAGTGCTTCCGTTGAAGGTAACGACAACTCCCGGGCATACGTACGTGGGTAACCCCGCACGCTGTATCGGAACCAACAAAAAGGCACCACAATTTCAAACTGAATCGAAATGAAAGTAGCAATTCTGATGCTCTCATATGAGCGATATGATACCTTGGCCCGCGTACTGCCTCACAACCTTCGCAATACCGATTACCCGGTTGACCTGTTCATCCTGGACCAAGGAAGTAAGGATCCACGTGTGACTGAACTCATTAGCTCTTTACGGTACGGGGGGGATCTTCGCGGTGGTATGGCTCACTTCCGAAGTGATAACATCGGCATTGCGGCCGGCTTCAACTACCTGCTACGGCAACACCCTGGTTATGACGCATATCAGTTCATGGCGAACGATATCTTGGAACAACCGGGATGGGTGGCCGAAAAGGTGAGGTATTTGAAAGCCATCCCTGAAAGCGGTATGGTGTCAATCCCCTGCGGCGATCACGGGTACCCTACTCGTAAACATGCGGGCTTATGGCTCAACGCTGGTGACGTCATCGGGCAGTTCATGATCTCCAGGCAGATCTACGAGCGAGTAGGCGCATTCCGGGAAGACTTCGGCAAGTACGGCCCGGTAGATAACGATTACAACACACGTTGTGCAAAAGCGGGTTTCATGAACTACTACCTGCCGGGCCGCCAAGCCGAGCATCTGGACGACTTCGCCAATGATCTGTACGGATACGACAAAGCAGCTGCGGTAGCGAAGTCGTGGCCGGAGTATATGGCGACCGTTGACGACGAGGACTATTTCATCGCCCCCGGCGAGTACACCATCAACGCGAAACAGTATGTGTAGGAAAGTACCGCTTTCGAAACAGCAAGCTATCAGTGCTATCAGCACCATCAGGTACCTACGTCGTGCCAAAGGATCAAAAAAAAGGAAAGAGAAACGGTACTACTTCTGTCACGACTGCGACGCTTTCCATTTAACCAGCATGAAACACTACAGACATGGCAAAGAAGCATAAGTTTACCCCGGAACAGGTTGCCGACGTATGGGAAACTTACAAGTACGAAGCGGACAACCGTGTCGTGGAGGAGGCCAGCGCCGGTAAGATCATCAAGTTGAGGCGCCCGCGGGTGTATACGTTGGAGTCGTTCCTGATATTCCTGGGGCTCTCCCGACAAGCATGGAGCGAGTACGCAAAGCATCGGAACTACCGTGACGTGGTACGGGCCATTGACGAGGAGGTCTTTGCCCGGAAGAAAGAAGCCCTGGTGAACCAGGAAGGCAGCACTACTGGATTGATCTTCGACATGAAGGCGAATTACGGTATCAACGACAAGACAATCATCGATGCCAGCATTGACGGCACTTACGTGGTGACGATGGACTTGGGAGGGCCGAAAAATGATAACGAAAGCGCAGAAGAGGATAGCGTATAAGCGCCCGTTCGTATACAACTACCAGCGGCAGATACTCGACGACCCTGCCCGCTACACGGTGACTGAGGCATCCACCAAGGTGGGTAAAACGGCATCGCACATTATATGGCTCTTTGAGGAAGCGTTAAAGCTGAAGTTTAACCAGTCCGTCTGGTGGGTTGCACCGGTTTATGCGCAGGCAGAGATCGCTTTCAACCGCATGCGCCAGCAGGTCACAAATCGGGGATTCTTTCGGGCCAATGAAAGTAAACTACGGTTGACATTACCGACCATTCTCTCGTCTCTCCCGTGTCTCACCCCCCCTCACCCTCTCCGTCTCCCTCTCACTCTCCCTTCTCACTCTGGCGATCAACGGAGGTGGGGAGGGGATGCAAGGCAGTGCGATGGCGGCGGCGTGCGGCGAGGACGAGCCCGTGAGGCGTGGCGTGCTGGACTGGAGACGGAGGCGACAACGTTCGTGAGGAGCCGGCCGCGGGATGTTCGTCAGTTTCAAGATTTGGGTGAGGTTAAAGCTCGTTTCAGGTAGGGGGATGGTTCCCTACTTATCTCGCGTGTTTTCCCCTTCGATTCCATGCCCAGTGAGGCCGAGAGTGGGAGTCTCTCTTATTTTTTGGGTTTATGCATGCGGGGGGGTTGAGCGATGATTTTGGCCCATTGGAGGCCTTGATTTGTGGTTGGATTGTGGTTCTCCGATCGTAGGAAGGTTCGAGGATGTATTCCCCACGTTTTGCCCTTCGTCCCAGGACGAATGGGATTTCGATCGAGCTCTGGGTGATCTCTGGTGGCATTTTTTCGTGAAAACTACAAGAGACGGCCACAACGGTGGCTATCGCGTCCAGGACTGGGCGGCCAAGGGTCTGGCTGCCTAGGTCTGCTGGGTAGCTAGGGGTTTGGCCCCCCAGGTGTGCAGATGGTCGGAGGTCTGGCCGTTCTGCGTGTTTTTGGAGTTTTCGAAGCCCACTGTCTGGGCGGCCAGAGGAGTGACCGCCGAGGCCCTGTTCAGTGCCCAAGGTGGGCAGCCAGAGGGTTGGCCGCCAGCCCTCTGGGCAGCCATCGGGGTGGCCACCCAGCCTGGGCAGCTAGAGGAGTGGCCGCCCAGGTTTGAGGGTGCCCAGGGGAGGGCGGCCAGTGTGTTGGCTGCCCAGCCCTGTTGGGCGGCCAAGGGTCTGGCTACCCAGCCCCCTTCAGCTCGGGGGTGTGCCGCTCAGCGGTTTGGTTCTTCGGGATGTCCATAGGAGGGGTGGCCTTGCGGATTGGGTGTCTGCGTGGTTCTGTATGCTCTGTTGGTTCCGGGGTGTCAATGTAGGCCATCCCCTGTCTACTGGTGGAGTGCGGCCAGTCTTTCTTTTGTTAGGCTGCTCGTGTTGACTCTCCCCACGAAAGTCATGTGACTGCGGAGGGTGTTCCCGCGTGAGGGTTGTGATCGCGACTAGGTATCTTCATAGGAGTCATGGACCATGGTCCTTGCGATCCCGTCCTATGCTTTGATTAGTCTTCTGTGGACCGGTAGTCATGGTTTGGCTGTCTGGTTAGCGGTCCTTAGTTCTCGTGCTAGTGAGCCGTCTCGTGGTGGTTTGGTATGGACCGGTGGTACTCTAGTGGTTTCTGTGGTTGCGGCGAGTTCTCACTTGGTGATTCTACCCACTAGACGTAGCTGACCTGGGTACGTTTGTGTGTTGACCCACCTGGGAGTGGTGGAGGCTTGTCCCGTGTAGTGATTTTTAGGTCGGTTATCTGAGGGCCCCTTGCCTTTACAGCCTAAGTCCGACTGGGGGGAAAATCGGCTAGAGGACCGACTTAGAGCAGATAGTCTGTGTGTGCACACGTGGTCAGGGGTAGTGGACTCGTGCTGACGAGCACGACCCCAGCTAGTCCTGGTTCTGTGGTACAATATTTTATGTCTCAATTTCTACCTGTGGCGAGTAGGGAGACATGTGAGGCTGTGCTGTAAGTCATCGGAGGATGCTTCCGATCTCGTTGCTAGTGGGGTAGTACTCCTGTCATTTGAGAGGTTTTGGGCACTGGTTTCTACCTGGCGAGGCTCAGTGTTTTGGCGGCTCATTGTCCTAGTGACTCATGCTCAAGATGGGGTTTCTTCGCTGCCGTGGGAGTCGTGGCTCTTCTGACAATCAGGATGGTGTTGTCTGGCGTGTGTGTGTGGGCATGGTCCTTTCGCTGTTTCTAGTTAGGGATCGAGAGATTCTCTCGAGGGTGCTGGTTCAACATGTGGTTGACCGTGTGGCCTTGTCTGTGGTTCCGTCGGAGAGGACGGACTGTCTGACCATGAGGTCGGGGTTGTGTAGAGGGCCTGTGTGTGTTTCCCCTGGTTGACCATCTTCTGGTTCTGGTCACCGTCATCGTGTCGTACTAGCGTTCATACTCTGTTGCTCCCATTGTTGCTGTTCTTACTGTTTTCCTTTTCTGTTGTTATTTCTGTGCTGCACTTCTATTATCACTTTCGTTGTAGTGGGGTTCCGCGGGACTACTTTACATGACTCAATGCCTGACATTAATGGGGCTCGGTCTGATCTTGGGAGGAGCACCCGAAAGTACTTGTGTCCATGAGAGTTGATTGATCATGGTGTGGCATTGTACCAAAGTCCATGACTAGCTTGATTGATCGATGACATTCCACTTATCTTACTAGTGCTTGACTTGACATGACATGACATGATTTGCGTGGCCCGAAATGGGTGTGTACTTGCTTGAATAGAACATAGCCAATACTCGTGACATGACTTGATATTTCATGCTTGGAACACTTAATAGAATCTTTCCTTGAATATATTGAAAGTTTCTTGATAGCTTTCCTTGTTAAAATCTTGAATCTTGATAGTTCATCTTTAATGTTCTTGGTGTTCTTGTCATTCGTCATGCATAACTATACTTGCATCGCACGTAATATGTAAACCACTTAAAGATAGCTTACTCTTGAGATATAATTCCTACTAAGTATTCGCTCATCAAGTGCTTTCCCTTATTTTATCTTGCCATTTGCGCACTCAGTTTATATGTCAAATTTCTTATGCTCTGATTGACATGATCGATATAAACTCGTCACGCATACCGGGCTCCTTCCGCGCTCGGGTCGTGACAGGATTCCACAATCCTCGGTCCTCACATCACTCGACTCAATCTTACAGGGAAATCCTCCCATGCTGGTCACAGACCAAGGATCACTATCCAACGCCAACGTCCCTCCAGGGGCCTCCATACACAGGCACCATCCATCGTCCTATCTCATCAAATCTTCATCACAACTATTCCAAATGACGCCTACCAATCCTCGACTCCGCTCTCGCTATAGAGCCATGGGACACAACTTAAGCAATTCATGGCACATATCTCTAGGACTAGAGAGTTGCCACCTGCTACCATTGCAACCTAGTTGATGATGCCGTGACCAATGCGCACGGGTCCCCAGACAACATAGACCTTACCATGGTCTACCACTCGGCTAGCCTTGCTAGCCGCTCACAACCACCTACTAGGACCCATAATCTCTCAGACATCACTTCTCAAAAACTATGATCTCATCCGAGGGCACAACTTCCAGTACAAATTGAGTCCAAAGCTTACAGACTCCAAACGTCACGCTCTCCACCACTGTCAGGCGATACCTTGGCAACCCATCTGGGTCTAAGTCCAATGCCTAACACGATTTCCAACAAATGAACAGGGTACTCATGTGGTAACTTTCCATCATGTTTCCCCCAAGTCTTCATCTTGCCAGTGCCACAAACCACAATGCCACAAGCAACGACACAGGATTCGACATGGCTCACACAGCCAGAGACAATCTCACTCCGAGGAACCCATCCTTCAATGCTCTACTCATCCTCTGAAATTCACCCATTGCATTCAACACTATGATCTTGGAACTATGGGTTATAGGCCCACCAGGCTTCCGCTGGGCACTCTGATCCATGTGCACAGTTACCGCAGATGACTCGGGGATCCATCATCCCGATAATTCTCAACTCAGCTGGCTAACTCTAAAAAATAGGGTGAGGAAAGCTCCATTACCTCGAACCCAAAGCGCAGATTCTCTTTCCAGATATGGCCATCCTCTTGCAACTCTGCTAGCTTCGATTCACGCCACATCGAGAATCACAACACCAGACAAGCCACGAGTCTTCGCAAGCACTGCCCAATTGGCAAACCTCCTTCCAGACAGCGCTAATGCACCCTTACACATCAGGGGATGGGCATCCACTTCTCACAGACAACCTGTTGTGTCCCCTAGTTTTGATGATAACAAATCACATTTCATTATTGGACCATGTGATGTAATTAATGATTTTGGCTATGGTGTGCTTAGGACAAGCTCAAGTGAAGGACTTTTAGGTGCCGACCTGTCATCTGGATGTGTCGGCACTTCATGCAGAAATCAAGACAAGCTCAGGTGAAGGACTTTTAGGTGTCGACCTATCATCTAGACGTGTCGGCACTTCATGAAGAAATCAAGTAAGAGAAGTTTCTGTCTGGGTTGTGGATTGACCAAAGTGTTGACACCCTGTGTGAAATGTACCGACACTTCGGTTCCAAAAAGCAAGTCCCACTTCCTTCAAGCGCTATGTCTCGACACGAGCAAGCAAAGACTCGACCTGTCTAGCTTGAAAGCCATGTTCCTTGAAGATTCAGAAGAGAAGTGTCGACACCTTGCCTGAAAGTGCCGACACCCTCATGTTTGCCCAATGATAAAAAGAAAAAAATAATAAGAAACAACTGGCTTTCAATATATATATATATATATACGCAGGCTTCAGTCGGCCAAGGTGAAGCGGCTAAGCCGCCTTCGCACAGGGCATGGGCGACGATGGAGGTCGGCAGCGGCTTCACGTGAGCATTGTGAAATTCTGAATATGATATGGATGTGATGTGAATGTTATGCATGTGTGGATGTTGTGAGAAGATTATTGTTGGCAGAATAATTGTGTGGATGCGGTCTCCTTTTTTGGAGGGTTGAACAGTAATGGACAATCCCATTACGATGGTTGATGTTGAGAGGTTGATTGTCCGTTTGGTTTCAGCCCAGATCTTCACAGTGCAAGCTGCCACAGGAAGAGGGTCAACGAGAGACACGGCGTCTCTCAATGCACTACAAGTAGCAGTGAAGCTTGATGGCCCAGCGACATATCTGATGTGGGCTAGGAGTACTCGTCTACTTGTGTAGGGATGAGGCTTGGAGGGATATTTGACTGGTGTAACAAAGAAGCCAGCTTCTGGTGAGTCCGATGTGACCCAATGGGAGATGGAAAACTCTATTGTATTGGCCTTTCTTCTTAACACAATGGCACTTAGTGTTGCGAGAAGTGTACAACTATTGGAGACCGCATATGAGGTCTGGGAGGCTGTGGCCCAGATGTACTCACAGAGCAGCAACTCAACACATGAGTTTGAGATTCGATCTCAATTAAGGGAGCTCCGTCAAGGTGAGCTGTCTGTGACGGAGTATGCTACAGAGTTAAAGAGGTTGTGGTCTGAAACCGGGGCACATGAAAGCACACCGTTGGGAACTCTATGGTCGTCCTACTCAGTGCGGTCGTGGTGGCACTGGTGGCCGTCGTGGTGGTGGTAGAGGAGGAGGCCATGGTAGAGGTTGTGGTACTTTTGAGCAGGCCCATCTCTCAGAGGAGATTGGAGACAATAAGTCTGGTTTATCTATAGAGGAGTATCAAATTCTTCACCGGTTGATGGAAAAGCATGAAGTACATGGTGGCACCACCTCCTCAGTAGTAGAGACACCTAGCCATCCAGAAGGGTATATTGACTCATCCCACTTTGCTCAGTCAGGTACTATATCTTGTATTGATCATGCTTTCAATTGTTCAGACAGAAAGCTCAGCTCCTGGGTAATACACTCTGGAGTCTCTAGTCACATGACAGGTACATCTATATCATTTCAGTCATATTCTCCTTGTTCGGGTAGCGATAAAATCTGTATTGCAAATGGATCTTTTACCATTGTATCTGGTAAGGGATCTGTAGATTGCATACTTACTTTGAGATTGTCCTCTGTTCTGCATGTTCCTTCCCTTCCTACCAATTGACTTTCCATTAACTCTATTACAAGAGACTTGAATTGTTCCGTCACTTTTTGGCCTTCTTATTATCTTTTTCAGGAGCTGAAAATAGGGAGGACTCTTGGATGCGGTAAAATGCACAATGGACTCTACTATTTGGAGAATGAAGAACAAGGTTTAGACTCTTCTATTTTGAAAAGATCAACTTTTATTGTTGAAGATGCTTCTTCAGAGATGTTGCTACATCATAGGAGGCTAGGACACATTCCGTTCCCACTTCTTACTAGATTGTTTTCTTCTGTGGCAAATAAATGCAATAAAGTCTCATTGAGTTGTGACCATTGTGAGTTGGCCAAACAAACAAGAAGTGCTTATCCTGTTATTGGTAATAATAGTTCATTACCTTTTGAGATTGTGCACTCTAATGTATGGGGACCTTGCAGCACTACTGCTGTTACAGGTCATCGATGGTTTGTGACATTCATTGATTGTTTTAGTCGTGTTACATGGGTTTATTTACTAAAACATAAAGGCAAAGTCCTCAAGTGCTTTCAGAAATTTCATCGACTGGTGGACACACTGTTTAGTACCAAGCTCAAGGTGTTACGCACTGATAATGGGATAGAGTATACAAATAGAGAAATTCATGAGTATTTGTCACACCCCGAGATATATAGCGGAAGTAATATTGGGAACGTGAACAGCCAGCAATATGTCTCAAGCTAGCAATATAATCAGAGCGCAATAATACATCCACATAGAAGATGAATGCACAAAGATATATACTCAAAAATTCTAACTTTATTGAATAATAATAATTTAAAGGTTACATTGACACTTGACTCCTTTAAACTCTAGACTCAAGAAAAAAGAAAATTACATAAGATATCTTACGTGTGAGGTGAGATGCCTTGCTATCTGTTCATCTCGGAAGAGGAGATGGGGTGAGATGTCCCAAAGGTGAGAAGCCCCCAAGGTGAGATGCCCCTCTATCCATCGTCCACCACCTTCCCCCACCCTCCTGGCCACCATCTGCCACCACTAACCCACGTTCCCATCGCCCGCCTCCTTCTTGCCTTCACGTCCACCAGGACACCACCACGCCAGCCCCACCATTCCTACCATTCTCAAACCTGCCATGCAGAGCCACCCCACCACGCGCGGAACCCCCCCTCCCCACCTTCACCTGCCCCGCTCCCACCGTCACCCACTCTCACCGGCGTCCGCCAGCACCGATGACACCTGCAGGGTGCCATAGCCACCCTGGCAGCCCAGCCTACCCCCTTAGCCACACTCCACTCGTGCCACCCCGCCTGCAAATAGCTGCCCTCACCTCACACCACTCTTTACTACACTCTGCACACCCCGCCCAACCTGCAACTGCGAACAAGGCCCCTGGCCCATGCTCTGCGCTGCCCACCCATGGCCCGTCCATGCACGCGAACCACCCCTTTGCTTCCCTCTCTCCCTCTCTTTCTGTACACACTCCCATCCCCCTCTCTAACTATCTTCTGTAAACACCCACACCATCACCCATCGCCGACCAACCACGCCCTCTCCTATTTACACACACGCACACACCGCAGTGCACCCCCACTGTCTTTCCTCCCTCTCCCTCACTCTCTCAACCCGCGAGGTGGTCCCCTGTTTGGAACAGGGGCACTACCGGTGCCCCCCTCCCCCTCCCCTCTCTCTCCTTTACAGCCATCCACCCCTCTTCTCACTCTCCCATTCCCTTCTTTTTCCCTGCTCATCTGAGAACCCAACACCGCCCATCGCCATGAACGTTACGGCACGGTAACCCCTCCTCTCCTTCCACACCCCATCTTCCTCTTCCCTCCCATGGGCAGATGACCCCTCTCCATGCTCTCCTCTCCCCTATCCGCACCACCCACCTCCGTCTCCTCCCTGCGCCACCGTCGTGTCCACCCTGTAGGACTGGCCACCAGCCCGCCGCTGCCACTGCCCTACAACCACGCACCGCCCGGCCACTCTACGTCACCGGCCGCATTTGCACTGCCGTCGTCAGTCCCTGTCGAGCTCCCCTCCAGCCGCCCTGCGCCCACCTTCTGCACCTCCGAGCACAGGTGTGGCCCTCCCAGGGCATGCCGACAGCCCTTCCAGCATGCCGGACCGACTCCCAGGCCGTTGCCGCCCCCCCCACCTCCCATGCTCTCTCACTCTCTCTTCATCATCCTCTCTCTCTCCACATCCTGTTCTTTGTCTTCTTCCCTCACCCCTCTTTGCATCTCGTTCTTTTCTTCTGAAACTGCAACGAAGTGTGTAGAGATAGAATGAAAAAAATAAATAAATGAAGAAAAGAAAGTGTAGAGAGAGAGAAGATAGCCACCGTCTCTCTCCGGTCTACTCTCTCTTCTCTCATTCTCTTTCTCTCTCGTCACCCTCCCATTCTCCCTATCTTCTGTCTCTCTCATTTTGTTATTTTTTGAAAAAAATGAGAGAAAAGGAGAATCACAAGACCTCGAATTCCTGTTTCGCATCAAATGATATCAGAGCAAATTTTTCACTTGTTCTCACAAGTCAGGTCCTTGGTCAAGTTCGCTCCACCATGAAGGAAGGATTGTAAAATCCAGGTGCATCGTCCTTGAGATGGGGACGGGTGCGAGATCCCATTTGAAGCTCCAGGTCCATCCTACCCCGCTCCAACATGATGGGAGAGTGTGAAGCTTCGGGTGTATTGTCCTTGAGATGAGGACAGGTGTGAGGCCCCATTCGAAGCTCCAAACCCATCCATCTTCGCCACTCGTCTCCACCGTTGTCGACGCCACTACCCACTCCAAGTGAAGGTCCTGCAGTTCGAGGTTCGAGGTCGAACCTCCTCCAAGCGAAAGGATTTGATAGGATCAACAAGTGACTTCAGCAAAACTATCAAATAAATATCTATGTTTTAGTTGTCTCATGTTAAGTGGGCCATATGTATGGGCCTAATGGGTCATGTTTTATGTTATTATTTCCACAATCATCATGTAATAGACTTTTTTATTTTGTGTCTTTTGGTCTTCTCAAGAGAGTTACGATGAGTAGAAAGTAGGAATTAGGTGTTAATGAGTTGTCTTTTGGTCTTCTTTATGAAGTCCAGACTGACAATTATCCATTTAAAATTTAAAATGAATTCGAATTTATTTAATCTGATAATTATCCAAATATAAAGTATTCGACGGATAGTTTAATCAAATATCGAATGCTTCGATTATTAATCGGATATGAATTCAGATATCACAATATCTGCTCTATATCCGATCTGTTTATAGGTCTAGTCAGTGCATTACAAATTTACCAATCCCTAGGCTTTGAAACAAAATGGAGGCATGCTTGAAATTGAGTTTAGACACTTTGAACCTAAATCTAATGTAAACCCTTTGGTTAATGAGGAGGGTAAAGTCCGCTGGCCCATTGAGGCCCGCCTCGGTGGCCCACCTCAAAAGCCTAACACTCTGGGCCCATGCCTAGCAACTCCAGCCTTCAGCACACGACGTGCCTTGACGTTGACCCAAGTCTCGAGATCGTACTACGTGCGTCTCCTCTTGCCAACAGCAACTACTCACGCCCTCGATGGGCCTCATCGCATTAATAGCGAGAGACGCTCCAGTCTGGCGAAAAGGGGAAATGGAGGATGCCGCCCATGCCATTCCCCCTGACAACTTAACCTCATGCCTTCAGTGACCCGTGCCCACGTAAGTAGGGCGGCTCATGTCTCCTCCGGTCACGGCAACCTAGCGAAGACAAAGGTCAACCCCACGATGACTATATAAATAGGATCTTGGCCTAACGGTCAGGAAGGTACGTAGCCTAAACCCCTCAAGCTCTCTCTCTCTCTCTCTCACTCTGGTCTTCGTCTCTCTCCTCTCTCGCGTGCTCGCCATCGTCTCACGAAACTTGACCGTCAGAGAGTTGTCCTCTGAGGTAACTCTTAGGAAGTTCGTGCCTACAGGTGTTGTTCTGATGACGTTTCTTTCTTCCCTCATCAAATGAATCACTGAAGATGTGGTTCCTGATCGGGGTAACTAATATCGACTGCTAAAACATTCGTTGGAAGTGAAAATAATCACTTCAATTATCCAATCTTATGTAGACATCCTACTTCTCGGGACTTTACAAGTTCCCAAGTATATCACCGTGGACAAATATGTAACGTCATGACCTACAAGAGAGCTTGAATTGGCTCTATTTTTAAACATAATGGGATAGTTACCTATGAATAGGGTTGTCAATGAGTCAGACTTAGACTGGACGTGGTACAATTAGGCCCAAGTCCAACGGGTTACTTTCTAAATCCAAGCACGACCCAAGCCCAAGTATATTTTTTTGGGTCGAGCCAAGCCCAACTATTACATTAAATTGTAAGGCCTGATCTTTCCCTAGTCCGGCCCACTAGCGGTAGTGGTGACGGTCATGATATAGGCGGCGGTGTTTGAAGTGGGGCATAGGATTCATGACTCCAATTGCAACTGGCAAGGCAAGTGACAGGGGGAGAAGCCATGAAGAGAGAGAGATGGTAGCAAGGGTACGACGGGGGAGTGGCAAAGGGAACTGGAGGAAGAGACGAGAGGTGAGTAGTGGTATGGCCAGAGGTGACTTGCATGGTGGACGGTGCGGTTTGTTGGCAGGGACCATCCCTGAGATCGACCTAGGTAACTTTCTCACCGCGAGCATCGAACCCTCGCAGTCAGTGCAGTATGGCGAGAGAAGCTACAAGCACCAGGGGGAGAGAGGTGTACAGCGAGAGTGGTGTTCAAAAATGGTGAGAGGCTACGATGGTTGTGGGCAATGGAGGGGAAGTGGTTGCGGCAGTTGCGGGGTGAATAGGATCAACTGTGGGGCTCAATCGGCATGCTTGCCACCGCAGAGGGGGCGAGGGTGGGTCGATGTTGGGCCATTAGGGCCGACTCCACAAGCTCGAGTTCTTCTCATTCCTTTAACGGTCCCAGACTTTTAGGTCCGCCAAAAGGCCCACGATCTGCAAATAGCGTGATAATCCAACCGATTGTCGAGCTAAGTCAGTGAAACTGACCCACCCATTAACAACTCTACCTATGATATTTCCTTTCTCTTTTAGACTCCATATCTGCATCGGACACTTGGTAGACTCAGAACTTTTCATATTTCATCCACACAAGCTACCAAGGGGTTTGCGGCTGCCCACGTCTAATGGTGGGCAGAGCCAATTTTTTCTTCCTTTTACTCTTGGCTTAAGGACAGAAAGACTAGCGGGAGGTGTCTCATAACATTAATATTGGAGGCAAATTATTTATCCTCTGGAATTGATCGGACTCGGTCTATCTTTTAGTGAAATCTTTCGGCTGATCAAGCAAGCCAATCAAGCGCCGGAGAAGAGAGGACACATCGACTGGGACCAGGAGTGCGAGCTGGCGTTCGAAGAGTTAAAACGCTACCTAGCATCCCCTCCCGTCATCGCCAAGCCACAAAAGGGAGAGGAATTACTCATGTATCTGTCAGTGACGTCGAGCACCATGAGTGCCGTCCTCACACGGGAAGAGGCAGGAGTCATGAAACCAATTTACTACGTCAGTCGAGCACTTCAGGGCCCCGAATTTCGATACTCACGAACCGAGAAGTTCACCCTTGCGCTCATTACGGCTGCTCGCAAACTACAGCCGTACTTCCTGACCCACCCTATCATCGTCCTCCCCGATCAGCCACTGCGACAAATCCTCTAGAACCCTGATGCCTCAGGAAGGCTGATCAAATGGGCCATTGAGCTGGTGGAGTTCGACATCAAGTTTCGCCCGAGGACTGCAATCAAGGCACAGGCCCTCGCCGACTTCGTAGCCGAATGCACCATACCCTAGGCGGAGACAAGACACACTCAGTAACCAGGATCACAAAACAAGGACTAGCTGGGGTCGTGCCTGCCAGCGCTGTCCGACGCCCCCAACCTCGTGTGCACACTCAGACCATACGCCCTAGGCCTATCCTCTAGCTGGTAATTCCCCCCGAGCCCAGACTCGGATGTGCGCGAGGACCCTATGGTAACCAGTCTACTCACCGTCTCTCTCGGATACACCGCACCACCACTCTCGGTGGGCCAGCACACGCGTGCCGTGGGAAAGTTACGATTAGTGGGGGGTCACAGAACGTGAACACAGAAAATCACGCACGCAACCTTCGCGAGTAACACGAAGGAAGAAGTGGCTCGTGGCCACTAGACTCTGGACAGCCCACTACACCTATTAAACTCAACGGTCCTTGAGTCACGAGACTCGGGGTCAAGACCGTCGCACGTGATGGCACTGCGATGTCGATCAGGCCTAATCCCTAGGTCTGAAACCACGGTGACACACGAAAAATTCCCAGCCCCCAGGCTGGTCAACTGGACTCACAGTCCAAGGCCATACACACGACCCCCTCGAAACTCGAAACACACATGGGGTCACTCGGACCCCAAGACTCACGAGCATGCTAACCGAGGTAACGCGGTACCTCCGGACACCCCTAAAACACGAACACGAAACCCACGGTGTCCAGGACACTCACGGGGTCATAGGTCGGTCATTGGGTCTCAACCGGACCGACCGAAGACCAACACAATGCAAAACGGACATTGCGAGCATGAAAATCGCCTAGCGGCCCTACATTGGACCGCTAGAGAGCCTAGCGGTCTAACTCTGGACCGCTAAGGCCAGGCTGGCGGTCTACCCCTGGACCGCTAAGCTCCCAGAACTCACAAACCCCTAGCGGTCGCTTCTCGGACCGCTAGGCAGGGTGGCGGCCCTTTGCCTGACCGCTAGGTAATGCCTAGCGGTTAGTCGTAAGACCGCTACCTCACCGACCTCTAATCGACCAAAACACGCTCAAACGGTCACTTCATGGACCGCAAGGCAGAGCCTAGCGGTCTAACTCTGGACCGCTAAAAGTCCTGGCGGTCTGTCGCACGACCGCAAAGCTCGAACCGACATACGGGGACCCTAGAGGTCTTATACTAGACCGCTGGAGCCCTAGCGGTCACTGGAAGGACCGCTAGGTCGTCCCGAACCAGAAAACGACAAATCACACCAAAAACTCTATTCCACACCCCATTTACACCGAAACAAGGGGAAACTAGTCCCCTACCTCTCTAGCACCGAGAGGATCCATTTAAACCCCAAAAATACAGTCACATCATTAGATCGGGCGCACACCCCAAAAATATGGATTTTTCTCAAAACGCCCAAATAAACCCGCTCGGCTCACCACAGCCTACAAAACTCGCGGGAAAGGAAGTACACAAGCTAGGGAACCATCCCCCTACCTCCACCGAAGATTTCACGCGCCGTGGACGCCGATCCACAAAGAAAACGTTGCTAAACCCTCGCCGGCGCCCCGAACTCGCGGTCGAGTTTCGCCGCGCCACCATCCCTCGATCCTCGACCCGTCCTCACCGTCCTCGTCCCCTCACCATCGCCGCCTCGCCCCTGCCTGCCGTGGTCGGGCGCCCGCGGAGAAGAGAGGTGAGAGAGTGAGAAAGAGAGAATGGGGAGAGAGAGTGGGTTAAGGGGTTATATATAAACTAACATTAAGCAAATTACATGGTCCACAATAAAATAACAACCCATAATACAATAGTAGTCCACAACTGGTACAGTGACGAAAAGGAAAGTATAACTACACGGGGCATACCCCAACTCTGGCAACTGGCAACTAACCCTAGGCACTTGAACCACACTAAGCCTCAGTCGCGCTCCTCTAAAGCCTCGCCTCACCTGAAACACAGTGAAAACACGTAGGGAATGAGTCTCATAACAAATGGCTCAGTAGGGATCACTCGAATCCCTACCTTGCAAAACGAGAAGCTACAACACAAAGTAGTAAAGACGAGTACAATAGGAATAAATAAATAAAAAAACCCTACTACAACTGACACCGGTTTCACGATGCGAAAATCAAGACACACGCTACGGTGACACGACCAAGAGTCGCTACCTGACAAGATAGGAGCACCACCCACTAGAAGCACAGTCGGATGCATCCCCTGATGACTTACACTGCGCCGCAGTGTCTCCCTACTCGCCCCAGGCAAAAATTGAGACACACATAAGTAACACTAACAAGGGTCTAGTCGGGGTCGTGCTCGTCAACACGCATCTAAAGTCCTTGACCACGTATGTACACACTGACTGACTGCGCTACGTCAAGCCCTCTAGCTGGTTCTTCCTCCCGGCCCGGACTCGAGCCGCCACAGTAGGAGGCCCACGACAACCAGCCTAAAATCGTCTCTCTCGGGCAGCCTCGCCACCACTCCCTGGTGGGACCACACCCGTGTCAGAAGGCTATGACTATTGGAGGGTCGCTGAAGGAGTAGACTCTCTAGCCAACAAAAAATAACGCCTGAACTGGATGAGTACAAGGACCGCTCCTTGTACTGACACTGACTCACGGTGACACGCTGAGAACACCACCTCTCAGGACCCCACGACACCCTGCCACATGGCCCCCACATGATGCCCAGTATCAGTCAGACTACGAGTCAACACATGGATCGAGGTCTAGTCACCCGGGACTCGAATCGGTAAGAAGAAAGCTATCGGTAAGACAACACACCATAAATGGTCCTGGGCCGTTCTTAGGTAAACGGTCGGTCAATGGGCCGCTTCAAGGACTGAGACAGTCCACTAGAAGTCGTTTGACAAACTGGAATGGTCACCAATAAATCGCCCCTCAACAGACAGACATAGTCTGCCCTGGACCATGTAAAACATAAACGGTCCCCCTTGGACCGTGTAAGACATACATGGTCTCTCTTGGGACCGCCCCAGACAGTGAACGGTCTCCCACTGCACCGTCCAACTTCTGGACTGAACTAGAAACTACATGGCTATCCTCAGACCATTCAGGACCTAAACGGTCCAACGATAGGCCGCTTGAGGAGCTGAGCGGTCCCCCTTGGGGCCTCCTAGCCACCCAATGACACAAAAGATAAACGGTCACCTTGTGACTGTTGGACAATCAAACGGTCCAGCTTGGGACCGTGCAGAAGAACTAAACGGTCCTTCCATGATCGTGTAGCCCCAACACTGTACAACGGTCAAAACTCAACGGTCACAAATAGCTTGGGAGTCACGGTGACTCCACGGGGTAAACGGTCATCACGTGGGCCATCCAGGAGTGGAACGGTCATGCGATAGACCACGTACCCTACTGATGCTCCTGGGTCAGTAGGCGGTCGAACCTTGGGCCGCGCAGGGGTAGAAACGGCTCCTGTTAGGACCGTTTCTATCTCGGCAACCCAAGAACAACGAACCTCCGTGGAATTTGCCATTCCACGTCCCATTCACCTCTGGGTGAGGGGGAAACAAGGGGGAAGCTTGTCCCCATGATCCTAGGCACCCAATGGTGCCCTCAAACCACCGATTAACACGATAAAACACTAGATCGGCACTCAAAACCCCGAATCATGGATTTCCCAACCCGAGCTCAAATGGACCCCTCTCGACCTCCCGTCGGCCTAGAAATCACGGGGAAGGAAACTACGAAACTAGGGATTCATCACCCTATCTCAGGGTCGCTCAAAACGCGATGGATCGTTGCCGAACCGCGAAGAAAGCTTCAAGAGCTCTCGAGCCTCCATGATCTCCCACGAGCCACACGCCGCCACGACCTCCTCGTCGCCACCACATCGTCACCTCACCGCCATCTGTAGCCGGTGGAAGGCGCCGCCGCAAGCACGTTGGACGAAGAAGAGGAAGAAGGAAGGGGGCGCAGTCGCACTGTGGAGGGGGTAGGGAGGCACAGTTAAAATATGATTTTTGGGGGTGGAATATGTGGCGTCAGCCTATAGGATTTATAGTTGTTTTTAATTTCCTCTCATTTCTCTGTTTGCCCTTTCAAGAGAGAGCAAGGAAGGGTTTTGTCTTCAAACACCAACTTCTGAAGGCAAGCTTTCTTTGACAAGTCTTCAATCAACTCCATGGTGGCAGTTACATACGGACCTCGTCATCGCATCCCACGCCAAATACGACTATTTAGCGACCCTGATAGTGTTCCGGGATTTCCCGGCTATGGTTGGATCCCCCTTCTTTCTGGTGGTGGTCCCTGCCACCCAAGAGGCACCGGTTGCACCAACTGTGCCCTAACTACTGGGGGCATTAAACCATGCTCCTCACAAGGTCGCGTCTTCTCAGTCAATACTGTTTCATGTAACGATGTTCCTGCTAAATGGGGGCAGCACCGAAGCTGCCAGAACAGAAAGCCGGCGATAGCTATCTCCAGATCCGGCAAGATTGTTCTTGTTGGAAGTCTCCGCATCCGACTTGACGGTGGCTAGCCGATATTATCACGGGACAATCACGTCCCAACGATACCAACGTCCAACCGCTTTGCGCTCCATCACCAGGTGAGGGAGGACAAGTCAGACTTCAAAGAGAAGTTCAAACCTAAGAATGTGAGCAACAAACTTGAAAAACGCTCTCGAAAGATGAAATAGATTTGGGTCACCAAACACGAGACCCATGCGATTGAATGAGCCAGGGCAAGTAAGTTCGAACAAGCTCAACACCAGCACCAAACTCATGTTCCGACGTCCCAAGATGTCGAACCTCTGCGTTCGCAGGGGAAAAAGAGAAAAAGAGTTCACCGTAAACCCAATTTCATTTCTCGGATCTCTGAGCTAGTCCGAACCGAAGGAGTCGCCCGGACCTATGCATCGCCAGCCCGGATCTCAGTCTTTGATAGACTGGCAACGTCCTCGTCAGTGCGACATTCGGTCTTTGATAGATTGGGGGCATCTGCCCGCACAGGACTTCAACCGCCGAGAAAGAAGAGGGTGGTTCAAGTGTCGAAAGATGGGATAGCATGAAGGTCTATACCTACTATGCCTCTGGCAAGGAACCGATGGAATCCATTGGCAATCCCGCCAATCCAAATGAACCCGCTGGGATAAATGACCCAAATCCGAGAGTGGATGCTGTATACCTCAATACCAGGACTGCCGCTAGAAGAAACCTGCAAGCCCAATTCAGCGGCCACGCAGGGACTTCCAGCCAGGGTCATCATCAGGGGCAAGTCCTGGAGCAAGCTCCAAACCAAGATGAGAACTTGCCCCAAGAAGACGACGACCCCAATCAAGCTATAAGCATCCATGGAGAAGGAGGAGCCCAACCCATCAGTGGATACATGAACCCGATGTTCGAACTGCCTACAAGGGCTGCATTCTAAGCCATGTCCGACGATGCCAAGTTTGAAACCATGCAGCGTTGGCACATAGAGATGATTAATCTCATGCTTAAAATGAAGCGGCAAATGAGTGTGAATGCTCAAAGGCCTCCAACACTAGTGCACAACCAAAATCTCCGACGAGACTAGCGGCCAGTCCTCCCAAACTCCAGCAGCTAAAGATGTCATCGCCCAGGGGCGTATGATAGAAAAGATTGTCAAAGAGAAATTCACCCAGCGCGGCAAGGGTGTTGCCACTGTTGACTTATACAGTGTACCTTACCCACTCCGCCATCAATTCAAGAAGCGTCCACCAGACTGCCCAAAGGCACCAAACTACAGAAGTTCAACGGCTGGGGTCCCCACATGAACACTTGGCCTATTATATAACGGTCATGGGTGATCTTGCACTTGAGGAGTCATACCTCCTTCGCTACTTTGCGACCACTCTCACGGGCAACACCTTCCAATGATACTAAAGGTCGAAGCCCAAATACGTGGTCGACTGGGCCGATCTACAGAAGAAGTTTATTGATCGCTTCCAAGCAGTCGAGAGAAAAGTCTCCCTTGCAGAGCTATACTCACTCAAGCAGAAGAGGTGGGAAACTGCGCTCGATTTCATCAAGCACTGGAGGGACTTCAGCATGAGATGCGACAATCCTCCTTCTTAAGAAGATGCAATAACAATATGCCGAAGGGGCTTATCGACAAAAGTTAGTGAAAAGCTTCGGGGGGGCAAATATAAAAGATTTCGACAAGTTGAATTCGGTCATTGCAGAGATAGAAGGTATACTTCTCTCCAATTGCTGTTTTTTAGTGAATTTTAATGGTGCCATGACTAGTTTCTTCAAATCTAGTATAGGTATTAGGCAAGGTGACCCCCTTGCACCATATCTGTTTATTATTACCTCTAAAGTGCTCAGTAGAGGTTTATCTGCTCTGTTTCGGTCAGGGGTATTGAGGGGTTATAGTGGGCCAAGATAGTCTTTACAGGTCACCCACCTCCTATATGCGGATGACACTCTTCTTTTTCTGAATGCTAGTAAACCGAATATTACTTCCTTTCAGCGGTTTATTAGTAAATATGAGTTGAGCTCCGGGCAGAAGATTAATGCTGGGAAAAGTAGTTTTATTGTGTCTGCCAAGGCTCCCCCAACCCTAAGGCAGTTTATCCACACTCTTATAGGGTACAAATACCAGGCTGAAGGATTTTATTACCTGGGGATCCCTATGAAAAAAGGGAGATACAAGTGTTCTGATTTTAAATATCTCATAAATAGAGTGCAGTAGAAGCTTGATGGATGGCAGTCCAAGATTCTTTCCCAGGTAGGGAGAGCTATTCTTACCAATTCTGTGCTTCATAGCATGCCTGTGTACCTTGCTTCTGCCTGCTTCATCCCTAAAATGGTTCTCTATACTATTGACCACCTTTGTGTGAATTTCTTTTGGCAGGGTTCTGAAGGTTTGAGACATCGCCATTGGGTAGCATGGCAGGAAATTCAGAAGCCCCGGATGGAAGGGGGTCTTGGCATCAGGGATCTACACCAGGTCCAGCTAAAGCCCTGTGGAATATCATCCATGGGTCCTCTCTTTGGTCTTAATATGCCCAGTAGAGGTTCATCAAAACTCATTTTTATGACTGCACTAAGCCATTCCCTGTAGGCATGCCCTCTGATGCTTTTCAACAGGCGAAAAATATAATCATCAACAACACTCGATGGATTGTTGGGAATGGGGATGGTATGGATTTTTTGAGGGATAATTGGACCGGGAGTGGTCCTATTGTACGCTCTAATCTGACTAGTGATAATAGTTGGCCGCAGGATCTTCCCCTGGCTTCGGTCAGGGAGGTTATCCTAGACCCTCACCATGCTGCATGGAATTTTCTTAGTAATGACCATTACATCCCTAACTTCCATTTTAGAAGCGACGTTGATGTCTGTGTTTGGACTGGTACTGCTAGAGGGAACTTCTCGGTTAAGTCGGCTTGCGATATTCTCTGACCTAGCGAGATCATCAGGTGTTCATGGGCTAAATTATGGCATTCTGCCATTGCTCCAAGGGCAGCAACTTTTGTCTGGAAGATCATCCACCGTGCAGTGCCGGTAGACAGCAGGGTGGCTAATTGTGGGATTCCTATGGTTTCCAAATGCTACTGTTGTAACTCCCCTGCTCAAGAGGATCTCAACCACCTTTTCATCACCGAAGACCTGGCATCAGAGCTATGAAATTGGGTCTTTCCAATGATTAGTGTCAAGGTCAGTCTTAGTGACCAGATTACTATTTGTTGCTGGAATTTCCTGACAGCTACTAATCTACAATCTACCTTTAGCTTTATTGGGTTTTATGCTGTCATCCTCATGCTATGGGAGATCTGGAAGCATAGATGTGCTGCTAGGTTCGATAACGAGGTCCCTAGTCTTGGCTGCATCAAGAGAAGAATCCTCTCTTCCATTTCATATGCTCTAGACGAGCTGAGTTTTCATGTTCCAGTGTCTACAACACACGCTAGTAGGCTGGCCCTCTATCATCTTTACCCCTGGGTGGTTCTCAAGCAGCCCATCTTGGTCCTTCGTAGATTGGCGGTGAACCAGTTCACTCTTCATGTCAATGGGGCCTCGAAAGGTAATCCAGGCATGTGCGATGGAGGGGGCGATGTTTGAGACTCCGGTGGCAATATGCTGATTAGTTTTACATTCCACTATGGCTGTTGTAGCAGTCTCCTAGCTGAAGCAAGGGTGCTGCACGACGGGCTTTCCATTGCCATGCATGGAGGCCTTAAATTGGCAGTCGTATTCTCAGACTATGCTCTGCTTGTTGAAGCAATTCGGAAAGGTGTGGCTCCCAATTGGGCTATTCTACCTTGGTGGAGGAAAATATTGGATCTTCTCCAAGATAGCAAGTGTTCGGTGCAGCATGTGTATAGGGAGGGCAACCAAGTTGCAGACTCTCTGCCTTCTTATGCATGTGGTATTCAAGACAATTTAGTTTTTACTCATGGGCTTCCACATGTGCACAGACCTTGGTTCCTTCATGTGCACAGACTTGGACATATGCGTAGACCTTGAATTCCAAATATGCACAGACCCAAAACACTCATAGACCTATATGCATAGACTTTAAAACATGTATAGACCTATATGCACAGGCTTTAAAACATGCATCGACCTCATAGAAGACTAATGCCAATGTGCATCGACCTTATATATGCATGAGGCAAATGTGCGTCGACCTCCTTAGTCAGAAACACATATGTGCATTGAGCTTATATATGTATAAGGTAAATGTGTATCGACCTTATATATGTATAAGGCAAATGTGCATCGACCTTATGTATGCATGAGACAAATGTGCATTGACCTTATTTGCAGGACTTCTAAATATGCATCGACATTACCTTCATGAACAGGAATGTGCATTCGACCTTAATATGTTGAATAATGAATGTGCACTGACCTGATAATGCATAATGCAGATGTGCGCTGACCTCATGCAGCATGTCATCTACATGTGCATAGACTTCATTAAGCATGTTGTAACATGTGCATAAACCTTGTACTGCTGAAGGCAAAACATGTACCGACCTTGCTGTGCTGGAAGTAAAACATGCACCGACCTTAGTCTTCAGATTTCAGCATGTGCATCGACCTTAGTCTTCAGCATGTGTATCGACCTTAGTGTTCATAAATAGTAATGTGCATCAACCTTAGTCTTCAGTCCTCACCATCTGCATCGACCATAGTCTTCATGAACAGTAATGTGCGTCGACCTTCCTTCAGAAGTAGCTAATGTGTATCGACCTTTGCTTGCAGCAAACTGAAATGTGCATCGACCTTACTAGTCCAAAATGCATATCTGCATTGACCTTTGTTCTTGAAGTGTTGATGCTATGCACTGACCTGACTGCATGGACTTCTGTGAAACCTGTCTGGCTTGATTTCTGGGCATCCAATTGCCTCATTTTCTATACACTTAAGAGTAATATCACCTATCCTAATTTTTATGCAGTCGATTAACTTGATTTCTGTGTCGCCATGTATCTAGAGTTTAATCTTGATTTCTGTGCAGCCACATGCCTTGTTTACTGTGCCTTACTTGATTTCTTTCTATCTTAACAGACACATTTTGTTCCCAATGCTGGCTTGACCTGAAATGCCTGGATGTTGACATTATCAAATGCATGTGAAACTCATCAATGCGGCATAGTCAGACATCATCAAAATAATAGAATTAAGCATGTTACATACATGCCTAATAGGCCCAAGGGAATGACGGGTCGTTGGAGGCAAGCTCTCACCTCCTCTATACTGACCACCGTGTCATCCAAAGTAGGAGCCTTGCCCTTATCAGACACCTCCCTTGCTGGAGCTGGCGTGGGCTCCTCGACCGGTGACGACGGAGGAGGATCTTCAGGCAGAGGGGGAACCTCAGATTGTGACGGTGACGGAGTTCGATGTCAAACTGGTGCAGAAGCTCTCTTTCTCTTGTTCAGGTGACGCTGGCTGTCCAGCGACGCCAGCTCATCCAGGATCAAAGGAATGCTCCCACCAATAGGCATGGTGGGCTCTACTTCAGCAACGTTGGCAGCGTCCTCTAAAATGCTCCTCCGAGCACTTGACCTGCCACTGACCGTGAGAGTCACGATCGAACCCTCTATTGGGAGAGCCACAGGGGGCAGATATGGCAAGCGCCAAGGCACATAAGCGATTCCCCCTTGAAGAACGATGATGGTCACCTGACTGACCCCTGGCTCAACATGGTCCAAGGGGTGTGGGGCATACTGCGACAACCAGACTATCTCGTATTGCAGCTCCGATGACTCCTGTACCCCTTCAAAGAGATACAAGAGGATTAATTTCACTCACTACCAACAAACGTGGCGAAGATCAAGGTTTGTACCCTAAGGCAATGGGGGGCTCATCCCTAACTCCCAAGGTACTGTTGGAGTTAGCTCAAAGTTGATATTAAATAGGGGAAAGCGAAGAAGAGACTTGATCGCCATAGACTCTATGGCAGTAGCCGAAGGCTGCCATCAGCCCAAACGGGGCGAGAACCCATAGTGAACCTCCAGTCACTGGAGTGGCCGCGAGCTCTCGCCTTGGTGATATATACAAAATGCTTTGCCCAATGTTTGAGGTTGGATGCAACACAAGAGACATAGACAGGGTTTCGATCAGGCCTAGCCCAGAAGTAGGCAAAGGAAGTATCGATAGGGCTATCCTGGAGATTGAAGAACTATCGAAAGAGAAAGACATTCGGCTCCACCAAAGCATTCTTACACACGAAGAGAAAATCGCAAAGAATGTGGTAGGAGTCGAGGGAAAGTTCTCTTGCGTACCGACCAAAATGGTGGAGAACATACTCGATGAAGGGATGTATAGGGAGGTGGAAGCCCACCTTGAAAGATGCTATGGGGACCCTTATGCCACCCGGAGGCAGACTCAATAGGTCATCATTGATGGTCGGACAGATAATATCAAAGTCGGGGTGAATCTGAAAGGCTTCCCGTAGCCCGTGAATCGCCTTGTAAGCGACTAACGGTGGAGAACAGGGATGACTAGGGCCCGTGCCCGAAGTACTCAGAGCGCCACCACG
The DNA here is from genome assembly GCA_024336825.1 of Amorphophallus titanum. Classification (NCBI taxonomy): domain Eukaryota; kingdom Viridiplantae; phylum Streptophyta; class Magnoliopsida; order Alismatales; family Araceae; genus Amorphophallus; species Amorphophallus titanum. The sequence continues at coordinate 58,430 of JANBPO010001210.1, forward strand.
ACTGGCTTCGACCTCTTCAGTAGAAGATGTGGGGTTGACTCAAAGGGTTCTCCTGTTGGGCGGCATGGCTTCAAAAGGCAGAAGACATAGAATAAGGATAACAACCCTCACTAGGCGATGAGGGAAGAAGCCTACAATGAGCGCGACAGACAATAAGAGGCCGATGGGGTTCTAGGAAACACCTTGCGATAGTTCATATAGCCTTTCGAGGTAGAACAGCCACTTCGGAACCCTAGGGCAAGTGAAAAGGTGCCTATCGCTATCACGATATGGCCATCAAGCTCAGATGCCCATTCGATGCCCGCACTCCTAGACGAGAAGACCCACGTGATTATTGTAGGAGTGGCACATCCCACCGCCAGGGGCACCTTGCCCGCCAAGCATGCTACTGGGACCACCGGTCGTGACTATAGAAGGAAGCCACCCTCCACTTGACCATCTCATGCTCGACTCTCAGTTCCCTACAAAGTGCTCGACAACTGAGAGTATGGGGGCTAGTGATGATGGTAAATTTGGCTCGGTCCATAACGGGCCCGTCCACAATGAGCCCAATTCCACCCAGGGTCTACGATGCCCCCAAGGGCGCCCGATAGTCGCAGCCCACTATGACTCGGCATCAGATTCGACAACATAGGAAGGCATTGGCCCAGGTGCAATGACGGTCAGATGACTCTCCGGCGACCGACCGTTACCCCCTATGACATTGGCTTGACCCCGTAACAGGCGAGCACACCCCACGAGTGCCGTAAGACTCGCCCAGGGATCGACCGACTCTGGGGTAATCGTCGCTCAATGGGAAACTCCCACCACGATCGCGGGGAACATTACTCAACGACTTATGCCCTTCCTTGCTACGGGATTGGCCTTCAACACCAGGACAACCCCCTATAAAAGGGACCTTGACAGAGAAGAGAAGGACACGTTGGATTTTTTGCCAAGAGCTACACATAGAGAATAGAGCTACATGTCTCGCTACTGTAAAAGAGAGGTCATGACGGTCTACTCCCTGAGAGAGAAACTATCCTGCATGACCTTACCACCGAGCAAGCACTCTATGAGTGTCCACTAGGAGCGGCTAGCACTCATCTGGGGGATCTACGCTTCTCTCAGATGTTCTACTGTGACCTCCATTGCCCTCTCTTCCCTACTCGTCTCTGTTCTTTACTTACACCATTGCTGATTTAAACATCACAGGGTTGTTCCCTGGGGTAGCGCCTAGGGCTCCTTTTGATGCTCTCTTCTTCCCAGTGATTACGGGCTTCCATGGGTGCTAGGCGATCTTCCCCGACAAATAAATAGAGAAGAATCGTACGTGGCATAGAAACCAGAGTTCTATCTCTACACTTATGTTTGTAGGTCATAGGTATATCCTCATACATATGCGTATACAGATGAGTTTTACCTATGGTTCTTTAAGACTACTCCTACGCTTCTAAAATGCAGGTATAGGTTGATCTATACTTAAGTTTCATAGAAATGTAGGTACAACCTATAGTCACGCAAGTAAGCATCACATTTTGTAAGCGTGGCAAGAAAAAGTAGGTAAAGATTTTACCTACGTTTATTGGACTTATACCTACATTTTATAAATGTAGGTAAAAGTTTGTTTTGTTCTATCAAGGAAGACATAGGCTATGGCAGTGGAGACGAGCAGACACTGGAAGGTAGATTGACACTGGTTCTACTTTAAGAACCTACGGTCATGGCTAGGTTCTTAGTCTTTCAAGCAGTAGAAGCAGTGCTTGGAGGTGGTGGTGCTTCGCTTCTGGTGGCATTGGGCGACTGGGGCAAGCACAAGCCGATGACTTGGTGAGCTTACAACGGGATGGGAAAAACTTCTGACTAGGGTCCTGAGGGGACCTTGTTGAACTTCTTCAATGGATCATCCCCGATGGCTCTATTATTGAGGGCATCTCACTAGACTCCTACTTTCTAGGAAAGTTCTCACTAGGGTGGATGCTCTCTGTGAGAATCCTCCGACGCTCAAGTCAGTAGGCATGTTGGATGAATAAAGTAAGGTTCTCAAGTATGGTGGGTGTCTATGGTCTGCCTGAGTATCCTAGCAAAGGTGAGGAAGGGGATGTAATGCCCCCTAATTTTTGGATCATATTTTCCACGGGTTACGGATCGTGCCTGTTTAGATTTCAAAATTTAATGTTGGGATTTCGGACCCCTAAATGTGTTGTGCCCCTGTGGTTATTGGTCATTTGTATCTCATGATTTTGATAATGGCTAACACAATCTCATGATTTTGATAATGGCTAACACTATAAGTCATTGTGTTGTTTGCACCTTCATATGACTGACATACGTGTTGGACCCTGGATGATGTCAGTAAGCACCAGCTTCCCCGAAAATTTCGGACCATCGGCCCAATGCACTTCTTCAATGCTTGGGTCTGCACAATATTCCCAGAGTATGCTCCACGTACACTTTAGTCCTGGACATTATTCCTGTGAATGCTAGAGTTCGCGAGTGCGGAGCCGAGCTCGACGTCACAGCAGCTATATCTTCTAAGGGGCAGGCTGACAACAATCCCTCAATACGCCCCCGGGAGCATTCATTTCTGGGCCTTGGCTGCCCATTCAAGTCCCTTGGTGAATAACAAAAGGGAACGTAAAGATGACTAGGTGGAGAAGTACATCCACCCTATCAGTTAGCAGACGGACACTCGTCCATTGCTGGAGCTGGAGCTTTGCGATTGGGCGATGTCCATATGCCATAGCATTCTCATCTTCAGGAAGGGGAGCACTTTATTGGTAGAGCCATATTACCCCTTTCGGTTCGGGTGAAACTTCGGGTATGACCAGCATATCCTGCCGCACAGTGCCCAATTTCCCTTAGCTGTCCAGATGCTCCAAGGGGGCGTGATGGTCGATCATGCCCTGGCATGGTGGGACTTCTTTCATCGGGCGGATAGATCCACGTTTAGGGTGCCGGCGCCGGGGCGGCATCCATGGGCCTGTGCAAAACAAATTGCTGGGACGGGGCTGAAAGGAAGTTCCTTAGCAAGCAAAAGGTGGTTGTGCTTGACATTGAGCCGGATCATCTACTTCGGGTAAAATCTGGAAAGCAGTAAGAGATGGTGGCCTATTTGTCCACTCGCAAAGAAGTCCAGGTGACCAAGCCACACCCCAAGATCGAGTTGCCACCGATTGCCGTGGTAGAATTTAGATGGTCCCTTCGTGACTTTTGCCATATTGGGACAGGTCGTCTGGATTTAATTAATTATCCATTCTTGGTGTGGAGGAGGGCACTCCTGCCCAGAGCTGGCATCCTGAGGCCGACCCCACCTGCCTGTATCAGACATTCTTGAGGAGGGAGGACCGGAAGCTTGAGCATTATAAAGTACCACATGGCTATATGTTCTCCTTCAGGTACATGGGCTGACAATTGAGAGCCCGACAGCTGTTGTTTTGGACACGAAGCTCCACGTGTCCTTCCAATATGCCGATGGGTGGTGCATGGACCACTTGAGCCTCTATTACCACCTCGCCTTCCAACAACATTCAGACCTGGACGACCTCGCGGATCACTACATTAAGACTGGAGATGTGTGTTGGCTGGTCCGAGAGGTGACCCGTCAGGACAAAGAGCCATCCTTGACGTACTGGCCACTATCACGTCTATATACCAGCCCTCCAGGTATGGAGCTTTTCATTCATTTTTTGTCTTCTTTTATCTGTGCTTGCTCTTTACGCTTATGGTGTCGACTTTCCCCATGCAGAGCATCCTCCCAGCAATAAGGTAGGCCACTACCAGGAACTCCTCTGACAGGAACGGAAGCCTCCTCAGTTTGAGGCACCTGAGCTGACTCCCATGACTTTTCTGCTGCCACGGGCAGGCAAGCGTGCACGAGCCAAATCACCCGTGAAGAAGGCATTGGCCACCATGAAGGTGGCCAAAAAATAGGAGGCGAAGTGGGAGCGGGCGAAGGTGGTGCCTCCCTCTGCCACTGCCCCTCCAGTCCCACAGATTCTAGCTTTCGAGGAGTTTGCTACCCTTTAGACGGATCCGATTCCATTTGCGGGTGAGCATCCTTTGACTTTGGGGGCTTTCAAGACCCGATTGCATATTCGGAGAGCAACATCATGACATATATGTCTCCCCTCTTTCCATTTCAGCCGGTGTGGAGGGATCCACCCTGACTGTTACCTCCGGTGTAGACGTAGTAGAGGTCTCTGAGGTGCGGCCCAGCAAAGGGGGTGCCCCCGAGTCTGCCACAGTGGAGGTTGGGGAAGGTATTCTCTTTTACTCCTATAGATAATCACCTTCGGCTCCTTATAAGCCGTATATTCTCACTGACCCAAGTGACTCTTCATTTGGCAGGGGCTAGTGCCGCAATGGCTGAGCAGACAGTTGCCCTGGTAGTTCATCCGCTACCGTAGACATACGTAAGAAGGGGCCCGAGGTCTGGGAGGTTCTCGTTGTATAGCCCGCCAGAGGCAACTGCAGTCAGGGAGCCCGAGGAAGAAGCCTCTTCTCCGGCCAAAGAAGTGCCCGTTCCGACTCAATCCTTGTCGGGCGAACGACGCCAGCCACTGGGATCTTCATCGGTGTTTACATTCTCCAATTTCTTTTGGACATCCCTTAAACTAGTCCCCAAGCAAGAAAGAAGCAGATGATTCAGTCAGTAATTCATCCAGGCAAAACTAAAATAATTTAAGTCTGGTTAATAGCACCCCATCTTACATATCTAGGACATCAGGCGTGGGAAGCTTAGAAACAAATGGAAGTATAGCACACTCCAAAAAGGATAGCTGTTTTGGAACATCCATGAAAGCAAACGAGATGCCATCCTTTACAATTTTCAGAATATGCACCCTGTGCTTGTTTCGAGCTGCACCAATGAACATTCCTGACAATCGTATGGCCAGTTCCTTGCAATCTAAAAGGGACTTGCCTGACAATGGATCATCATCACTTGTAGAAACATCCACAGCATGCCTCTGATAAGCCTAATCCCACAGAAACCAAAAGTTAAAAAAACAAAGTGACAAGAAGCATTTGAGACCTCTTAACAGGAGGTGTTTGACGCAAAGGAACTCCAACAGTTTTGGGTTTGAAAGAGGCTGCACAAATTTTGGGTTTTAAAATATTAAACAATACAACTTGGCGTACATAACTAAAATATTATGGACAATAATGCAAGGGACACCATAAAATAAACAACAGAGGTTGCATGCATATACAAAGACATAACTTGTGGGCCTTCTCATGTCACTGAAATTGAGTGAGAGATGACATATTTCATTTTCATTGTACATCGGTTTATTTTCCTCCCTAATTTCTGCATTGGACATGAAGCTATAAATCATTGATTACAATTCACCGGTGAAATGAAGCAATGGGCCTCAGCCATTGTCTATAATCTCAACTTCATTACACTGATGACAAGAGAGAATGCGGACACAGACGAGGCATCTGGTGGAGGCTCTGTGGTGGACGTGAAGGATCTCAACAGCATGCCAATCGATGAAGTCACAGAAGGTTTTGTTGAACAATGTGAGGTGATTGAAGCTATGAGGCAGCGAAGGATGAGGCCTGGTCAGTTAGCTCTATGTCGTCACATTCTTTTTTGGTTTTCTTTTTGAAAATGGAGTTAAAAGCACAAGTCCTCAAACCTGCTTCACTTCAATTGAAAAATCAGACATTATGGTGGTCCGGATGGAAGGAGGGGTGGGGCATGAGCATAGCATCTAAAGGACTGAAGTGATGGTGTAGGTTGTCCAGAGTCCATCTACCATTATGGAGTGCCTCCCTTTGGTTTCTTGGTGGGTATTATTGATGAACACACAAGGTGGTGGCTGTATGTGCAGGAGTTTCATCATGGGCTTGGACCAAATGACGAGAGCAAACATGGACACGGACAGGGAAAGGGCAAGAGAGCCAACAAGAACAAGGATCAAGATGTTCATGGCAGAGGTCCAGGGTGGCCTCTTCAAGGATGAGAGGTACCTCCCTGGCAGCCGGATCCAAGATCCAACATGTGCTTCAGATGTCTCAGTAGTCAGTAGGGGGCATCATGCGGCTCCGGGATCCAACCTGCTGGCATTGGAAAAAGCAGGGGCATCGGAGTTTCCTTTGCACATCCGAGGAAGTTCCAATAAAACCTGCAGGTGTGGGGTGTGCTGATAGTGGTGCTCAAGCAAATCAAAGCATTGTAGAGATGCAGGAGTTTCATCTGGTAGAGGCTCCGTAAACGTCATCGTATGAACAGAACATGGAGGCTCTCAACAGTGCCCTGATTAGTAAAGTCACAGAAGGTTTTTTGAACATTGTGAGGTGATTGAACCTATGAGGCAGTGATGGAAGGATGAAGCCTGGTCAGCTAGTTCTATGATGTCACATTTTTTTATTTTCTTTTTGAAGATGGAGTTAAAGCAAAGCACAAGTCCTCAAATCTGCTGCGCTTCAATGGGAAAATCAAATCTTGTTGCGGTCTGAGTGGAAGGAGGTGTGGGGCACGAGCGTAGCATCTAAAGGACCGAACTGATGGTTGGTGATGCAAAAATGCAACAAGCTGATGACTAATAAAATTTAAAATAATCATCAGGTTTTTATTGGGGTGTGCATTATTAATTTCGTGATATTTGGGTTTGTCAGACGATAAGAGTTCGTGTCGGCCCCACACCCACCTCTCCCGGTTAAGAGAGGAGAGAGGGGGTGAACTGTTAGACCGGAGGAGGTTTATGCCTGTTTTTCCCCTCCCCTCCTCTCTTTGCATTTTTTGTTTTTACACCCTGGACGGAGCTGTTGAATTCACAGAGTACGTGCTCCAGCATTATGGTCCCATTTTGATGAAGGCTGGAGTATATCACAGCGTCTATGCTTCCCGCTTTCGGTACCCTATTTCGAAGGGTTTGTGCTGTGGAATGATGGAGGTGTTCTGTCTAGAGTACAACACCTTATATACAGCGGAAGGGGAAACTTCTTTGGATTTATGGAGCTTGCATCAGCTATCCGGCCTTGCTATTGATGGTGAACCATATGAAGAAGTTTGTTGGTTGGACTGGCTTAAAGACCGCACTGATGGCGAAGGCCGCTATTATATTGGGTTTGCATATCGGTACCTTATGAAAGTGTACCGGACATTGTGGTTGTCCATTCAGGATGTTGCGGCGACTTCTTCTTCTCGCGCCCGCTCGCGCAAAGAAAGGAAGCGGGTGCGGATGGGCCTGTGGCTGGAATATTTCTTCGGAGGCGAGGAGAACTACGAGGACTCCCTTCATTGGAGTAGTTCCGAGCAGGTTGAAGAAGCGGGCCTGCCGGAAGACTCATCTATCACCTTCTCTTCGTAGGGGGCGACGAAGTGGCCCTAACCCGGCGGGAGTAGACCCCATTACACACTGCGTAGCCTATCTGACATATTGGCTGTGTGCATTTGCTCTCCCGCAGGGTGACGAGACAGTGATTTACGCCGAGTCTATATACCAGGCGTGCTTGCTGGCGTGGGGTATGAAGCTATCTCTCTGCCCTGCTGCATTGTGCCTGATTTACAAAATGCTGGGAGATCTCCACCATACTTGTCTCCCAAGAAATCTGCGGACTGTAGGTCCACTTCACTTCTTTAATACTTGGGTATGCTCCTTGTTCCCCGAGTTTACTCCCCGGGTACTGTAGTCATCTAATTTATTTCCAAGAAAGCTAGAGTTTGCTGGTGTTGAGCCTCAACAAGCATCGGACCAGCTCTTCTCAATCAGGGGGCAGCTGACAACGGTACCTGTGAATGCCCCTGGGGCTTTACATTTTCAGAGCTTGGCTTCCCACTCCAGCCCGTTGGTAAACTACCTGCGGGAATGTAAATTTGGTGAAGTTGAGGAATACATTCACCCTATTTCAGGCGGAGTCTGTACAAGGCCATTTTGGAGCCGAAGCTAGTAGACTAGGCATTATCTATTAGGCCCAGTGTTTCGATCTTCAGGAAGGGCGGGAGTACATTTCTGGAACCCTATTATCCCTTCCGGTTCAGTAGGAACTTTGGCTATGACCAACAAATTCCACCATCTTCAGCACAGTTTTCGCTGGAGAACTGATCGAGAGTAGGGTCGACCACAATTGAGGAAGCCCACACATGGTGGGACTATTTCCATTGCCACGATGCTATTTCTTTATGGGTGCCAGCTCCCGGGCTTTTCCCCCATGTAACTCCAGAGTATGTTAAATGGTGGAATGCCCGCACCGGCTTCTACCGACTTTCCCAAAATGACTGCTAGGATCTTGCAGAGTGTAAATTCTTGAACTCCAAGCCTTCTCTGGTATTTGAGATTGATTCACATCATTTGCGGAGATTAAAATCCCGGAGAGAACCTAAAGTGCAGGCTTATTTGGCTGCATGGAAATCTGTGAAGTTGAAGACATCCAAACCACAGCCTGTGCTTGCTGAAATCAAGAAGGATGAGTTCATGGAGACTTTTCGGGGCTTATGCTGGGTCAGAAGCGAAAGGACATCTTTGCAACAATTTTCGATGCTGGTTGAGGAGCCCATCACATCTCCTGCTTCATGGCATCCAGAGATTGACCGCTTATGTCCTTATAGGACTTTTGTATGGAAAGAGGATCGGTGGCCAACTCTGTATGCGCAGACCTCCTGGCTATTTGTTTTGTTGCATATTCACGGCCTCTCCATAACTGATAAGGCCGAGGTGATATTAGAAAGGCCTTTGTTTATTGCCTTCAGATATGCCGATGGATGGGGAATAGACCATCTTGGCTTATATTACAGTTTATCAGCTCATGGCCATAGAGATCTGGCACTTCTGACTGAGCATTGTGCCAATATTGGTGACATTTGCTGGCTGGTTCGGGAGGGTGCGTCCAGGGACAAGGAGACTCCCTTGTATTATTGGCCTCTTTCTTCATTATATTTGGGCCCACCAGGTATATCCTGTTCCATTCTGCCCATTCTTTATCTTGTTCATTTCTCTTGTCGGCATATATGCATATCCTTCACATAATCATACACCGACTCTTTGAGGGGTGGCGCTCTGGAAGAAAATCGAGCCCCCTGCTCTGCGCCACTGTGTAGTCAACTGAAAGAAAAGTACATGTACATGGGGCATACCCCGGCTCTGGTAACTGGCACTAACCTCGGCTACTGGAACCACGCTGAGCACCTGCCACACCTTGTGAAGTGTCGGCCTCGCATGAAAGGCAGTGAAAACGTGCAGGGGATGAGCCTCATTTCATAGGCTCAGTAGAGATCCCTTGAACCCTACCTCGAACGAAAAAATCTGGTGCTACAGTAGTAAAACTAACTCTACAAAGCAGTAAAGCTACTCTAGCTAACAGGAGTACGGTGGAACCAACAAGTTGGAATAAATAAATGAAAAACTGTCTATTCTAAAAGTACCGTACTACTGAACCTTGGTCTGACAAAACTCAAGTCCACACCTACCAGCAGATAGGAGCACCTCCTACTAGAAGAATGACCGGATGCATCCCCTAACGTCTTACACCACGTCACAAGTGTCTAGCTACAGCGCCCTGGGCGTGAGACTCAGGCACGCACAGTAAGCAAAGTACCACGAACAAGGACTAGCTGAGGTTGCGCTCGTCAGCACGGGTCTGAGCCCTCGGTCTCGTGTGCACACTCAGACCATATGCCCTAGGTCTGTCCTCTAGTCGGTAATTCCCCCACCAGCCCAGACTCAGTGGTATGCGAGGGCCCTACGATAACTAGCTTACTCACCGTCTCTCTCGGATGCACCACACCAGTGCTCCAAGTAGGCCGACACATGCGTGCCGTGGATGCTACGACTAGTGGATGGGTCACCGGAAGTATAGACCCTCAAGTCACAAAAATTGACTCCGAAAGTAAATGAGTACAAGGATCGCTCCTCGTATGACACCGACTCATGGTGACGTAAGCCAAAGATGCCACATCCCTGGATCCCTCACGGCGCCCCACACTTGGTCCCCATATGATGCCCAGCATCAGTACGACCACAGGTCAGCACGTGGATCGAGGTCTACTCACCTAGGACTTGAATCGGCATGAAAAGCCACCGATTAGGCCTCAGACGATGAACGGTCTATTATTGGCCACTCACAGATGCATGGCTAACTCACAGTCGTACGGGGGAGAATGGACTGTCCAACCTAGCCGTCTGTCACTCCCAACGGAAACCAGACTATAACGTGCCTGCCCAGGTGTGTTATAGTGCTTAACGGACCAACATAGGTGTGTTAAGCCCCCAAGTCACGGAAGGCAACATAACGCGCTCCTCTAGGGGCATTATGTACATAACGGACCAGCCATGGTGTGTTATGTCACGGAGTAAAACAGACCATAACGTACTCCTCAAGGGGCATTATGGGCCTTAACAGACCAGCTCTGGTGCGTTAAGTAGAAGGCAAGGGCATTAAGAATAACGCACCTTCCCTGGGACACTATATTACATAACGGGCTTCCCTAGGCACGCTATGTGACCAGGACCCCAATGGTCAAAAACCAACGGTCAAAAACCAACGGTCGGAAAAACATAATGCACCAGCACTAGGCCATTATGTCTCACATGGCGGTCAGTCAAGGGACCGTTAAACCCTCGATAACCAGACTCAAAACATACGAAATATAACGCACCTGCCCGGGCGAGTTATGCTCATGATGGTTTCTGGAACGACCGCTATATCATCCCGATGGCGAAATGGCCAATAAAACCCAAAAATTTCAACCATGAACCCATACCTCCATGGGAGAGGGGGAAATCAAGGGGGAAGCCCCCAAATAACCCCTAGCATGCATCTACGGCCTCGGATCGGCCAAAAATACGGTGAAACGGTTGATCAGCTCATAACCCCAAAAACATGAATTTTTCTCAAAATCTCCAAATACAACCGCTCGGCTCACCACGGCCTACGAAACTCGTGGGAAATGAAGTACCGAGGTTAAAGATCCATCCCCCTACCTCCACCGAAGAAACGACGCGCCGTGGACGTCGATCCACGAAGAAAATGCCTAGAAACTCTCGCCAGTTCACGAGCACGCCCCCGAGCTTCCACGTGCCACCGGACCTCGATCCTCGACCCGTCCTCGCCGTCCTTGCCCCCGCGCCGTCTCTTCCTTTCCCCCGCCTCACTCCGTCGACTGTCGGAGAAGAGAGGGGAGAAAGAGAGGTGAGAGAGTGAGAAAGAGAGAATGGGGAGAGAGAGAGAGGGTTAAAAGGTTATATAGAGACAGACGTATAATCCCGAGTGTGATAAAATGTAGATGGGGTGATATCTAAAACTCTCACGACTAAAATAACCTATTAAAAGTTATGCTTTGTAAGACTCAAAATCATGTTCTTTATGAAGAAAGATGTAACTTATACATTTTTCCACATATATCATGTGTGCTCTTATCAAAAATGAAAAAATATTATCTTTTAAGGCGACTTTGATAACCAAATGAGAGTTAATCAGAGCAAATTATTCACCTTATTTTGCCTAACCAAATTTGGTAGCATTTGCATAAGGGCCGCTTTATTTATTGGATAGGATAAGTAGGATAAGTGACCCTTTGAATAGCTCATTCGACCCAGATGGGTTGGATGAGATACTCGATCAAAACATACAATCCCTTCATATAACATTCTCTTGTTCTTGCACTTGCCAAACTCGGGTATTAAGTAAACTGACAAATAAACATGATAATCGGGAGAGCACCGACGAACAAGTTGTCCTACCCAATTATCAAACTTGGCCTAATAGAATAAGATGACTTATTCAGAATTAGATAGGATGGGCTTGAGGTAAGATTTAGATCACTTTTGTCAAATAAGTTATTCTATGTGGATTAAGATAAAATTATGTCATTTTTTATTTATTTTATTTTATTTTAAATAAAATGATATAAAAATAATTATCAACCTCGATTAGACTTAGAATAGCTTACTCTAATTTACCCTATCATCATCAAAGCGACCCTAGAATTTTTTACTATCTGTTAATTTATAATTTATTCAGAGAATTATACTTTGTACGAAAACCATCTATAAAATTTCGACATATACCTTCTACATATAAATATTACTGTTTAAAATTTAATTTCTCGTGAATCTCAAAGATTTGACCATTCGTTCTCACGTTGTCCACACCGTGAACAGTAACCTTTGCGGCCAGTACACATCTCCATCATCATCGATGCCATAAACAAAACAGTACCTTGCCCAGTAATCTTCGATGCGCACCTTTGCTCCGCCTCCTCGCGATCCCGAATCCCCTGTGAGTCAACGCTGCTCTGCGTATTCTTACCTTTCTCTGTCAAGCTTGCAGGCACTAACAGTGGATCTCCAGTGGATCCTCGCCTTCTGCTGTGACCGATTCCCGAGCCTTCACCTCCCCTCTTCCCCAGGAGCAAAAGATAACAATTCAAAGTGGAGAGAAGATTGGTGGGGGGGTGGAGGGAGAGAGAGAGAGAGGAGGCCGACGGGCACATGGTACTGCTCACCTGGCCCTCGCCCCGAGCCATCCTCTTCCCGTGCGAACTGTGACCCCGCAGGGCAGAGCGCCGCCCACCCAATCAGTCTCTCTGGTTCGGATATTTCCAGTGCTCTGCCGCGAAGCTTATCGCCCCACCACCGGTGGTGTCGGGCACACCACGTCACCCGCTGGCCCGGTCCCCCCCCCTCCGGGCTCGGCATCAAGAATAAAAAGAAGTCTTCTTGGAGGAGGACAAGGGCCTGGCCTCCTGGGCAGGGAGGGGTCGGAAGGGGAGGAGAAAGACCAAAAGGGGTAGTCGCCGTCGTGGGGAGAGAAGTAGGGGGTTGGTAGAGAGGCAGGGCAGTGAGGCAGAGGCGGCGGAGAGGAGAGAAGAGGGTGGAGGGTGGAGATGGGGATCCTGGAGGAGGCGCACAACGTGAGGGTGGTGGGGTGCGGGGAGCCGACGGTGGTGCTGGCGCACGGGTTCGGGACGGACCAGTCGGTGTGGAAGCACCTGGTGCCGCACCTGGTGCCGGGGCACCGGGTGGTGCTGTTCGACAACATGGGGGCGGGGCCCACCAACCCCGACTACTTCGACTTCGACCGCTACGCCACGCTCGAGGGCTACGCCTACGACCTGCTCGCCATCCTCGACGAGCTCCGCGTCGCCCCCTGCATCTTCGTCGGCCACTCCGTCTCCGCCATGATCGGCGCCCTCGCCTCCATCTCCCGTCCCGACCTCTTCTCCAAGGTCGTCATGCTCTCCGCCTCCCCCAGGTTAATTCCAACAGCTCTCTTCCTCCTCCTCTCCTACCATCCGTTCTCAATTTTTACTGTTCCTGTGTTCTTCTGATGCTTCTTTCTTAGTTGTTTGATACGCGGAGGGAGATGCTTTTTTTTTGGTTGATGTAGCTCTAGCTATCTATTGGTGTTATTATGCGGATTATTTATCGTTGTTGTTGTTGTTGTTGTTGGACGAAATCTTTTCTCTAGTTAATTGTTACATTTTTTAGCTCCCCGCCAGTCTACGGATTCGGCAACAGGTGCACCGCGTTCGGGCGGCACAGGGGGGGCGCGTTGAATCAGGGGGGCCCCGGGGGGCGCGCCAGTTTAGAGGGGGAAGCAGGGGAGCGCCGGTTCAAGGGGTGAATGGGAGGCGCGCCAGTTTAGGCCACAAGGGATGGGGCACGCTGGTTTCGGGTGAGTTTGTGGAAGTGAGTTTTGAGAGAGAGGTTAAACCAACGCGATACCCTGCGGCGTCGAATTAGGCCACGCTGGGTTAAGGCTTGTGAGTTGGGCTTTATTTTGTTATGTTCTTCCCTTTGCAGATTAGCCAAACGTTTAAGGAGAAGTTTGAATGTTTTATTCTTAGTTTAGTGAGAGGGTCTAGATGTCTTCTTCACCTACCAAGATTCATCAATATGAGGTTTTGAACATTTTGTTCAGAGGTTTATTATATGAAAGTCTAGGAACTCAGTGGTTTAGTTTATGGATAGTTCAGAAGGATTCAAGCGTGCATAGTTTTTGTCCTCAGAAGAACTTTGTCTGTTCATTCATGCTTGTGCCTTGTTCTTATTGTTCACATTCCGGGTGGGAGTTGGGCAGCACCTCCCCCGGACCGGGGTTCACGAGGTGAAATGGGGGATCGTCAAATGGAGTATTCTGGGATGACCCCCAAAATTCGGAGGAGCCAGATGGCTGTCCGAAGACCCTAAGGTGAGTGAAGAAGCCCTAGGACCAGCCTTCAAGGGGTTCTAACAGCTCACGGGCCACAACTCCAGAGGAGTCTCGTAGGGACGGACGTTAACCATGAGAGGCTATAGATGTTCACCCTTCGGACGGGTTCCCTCAAAAACCATGCCACAGAGGGGCAGACTTTTAAGAGCCCTGGGTGATTAGACGGTAGGGAGATAGGGAAAGAAACTTATGAAGTAGAACATTGCACTTATAGAAGCCTTTCTTTTTATTCATCCATGAGAGGAGGGGAAGCAAAATACAGAAAGGGATCTACCCCATATCAAAGGAAATACAATGGAGAAAGGAAATAGATACACTGGTGAAAAAAGGGGAAGAGGATAGAGCACAAGCTCCTCCCCTCTAGGCTCACCTCTCTCCTCTTACTCTCTCTCCCTTTTTCTACACCTCCAGGGGTGAGTGGATGAAGCTTCCTTCTCCTTTAGACGCTCGAGAGCTTAGGGAAGAAGGGGGAACTCCAGGCCTTTTCTTCTCACCAACCAACTCTCTTTCTCTTCTTTTTCACACTCTTTCTTTGTAGTGTCTTTGGCTTGCCATTTTATAGAATGGCTAGTGGAGGAAAGTTCCCACCACCTCTGCCTCGTTCGCAGCGATGTCGGGAGTTGACCTGGTGCACTGGCTTCTATTGGTTCGGGACGTACGCTGGCATTTGTCCGAGGATGGGATGCTCACGGATTCAGTGGGAGATATGCTGCTGCTACCAGCATCGCTGCTTGCTTCATCGTTGCTGCCACTGTGCTGTCGAACGGAGTTAGAGACAGGGCTTTAGGCACATTGAATGCTTTCTACGTGCTAGACTGATGCGAGAACAGAGCACCGAAAGTCCCCTGGCCATGCTGGTTTAAACCCACATGAATTTAACATGTCGATTTAGGTGCTCAAGGGGCACACTGGCAAGGGAAGGTGGGGCATGCCGGGTTAAGACCCCCTTGGAGGGGCACGCCGGTTTAGGATGGCTTAGAGGGGCGCACAAGTTTAAGTGTAGGATGGGCAAGGCCGCACCAGTTTAAGTATCAAGGGGTTTCACCAGGGCTTCACGGTGATTCGGACGAATGCTAGCCCTCCCATAATGCTTTAGTTGTAATGCACCATCTCTGGGGTGTTTAGTTCGAAGCTTCCAAGTCCTGGTCTAGGACTTTGAGTAGTTTCTGGCGCGTGCCGAACCCATATCCTGGATTTTGGGTTTTTTCTGATTCAGCATTCGGCCTCACCAAATGGGGAGCCGGGCCATCCTTTCTGCTTGAGGGGTTTCCTTGTTGGGTGGCGGAGCACCGGGTATGCATTCGTCCGGCTTGGAGGAGGTACAGGGTTTGTTCGATCTTTCCATCTTCGACTTACCCTTGAGTGCCGAGACGTACGTGCCGTATGGTAAATTTGAAGTCCAAAAATGCCCCCCACCCGCTGGTAGCGCAAGTGAGGAACGAGTGCGCGGGGCCCGCGGACAAGTGGCTGGACGATCTTCCCCTAATAAATAAATCTTAAAAGTGTGGTACGAGAATTAGCCATTTTTTTGCCTCTACATAATTATTTTTGTAAACTTAGGGCCCAACCATTCTGACATCTATACCATCCAATATTAAATCGGATGGTTGAAAAAAATCAAATAACAAAAAGAATGGACGGCCTTTTTCTCGCATAAAATGGGCCGACCAAAATCGACCTATTTACTTAAGGCCGTCCATTCTTTTTGTAAACATTTTTTTTGTCAACCACCTAATCTAAAATCTAAAATCCACCGGCAAGGACAAGTTGGTTGGGTCTCATGCTTCCTCAAAGATTTTCAATACCAAAAATTGGGGTGCAGTACTCCATGCAGGACAACAAACTGCTGCAACGGCATACTTGCAGTGCAGCTAGTAAAACTCTTTGAAGGTAAGTGTCACCTGGCCCAATATGACCACTCGTCTCGAGTAGCCGACAGTCCTCCAATGAGCAAATATAGAGGAAGGTCCCATGGCCCATGACCAAGACTGGAAACGTTGTTAATTCCATTAGAATTTTGCTGAACATGCCACTGGCAAATCAGAACACGGAGGTCTCACATTTCGATCCCCCACATCAATTAATCTTAGATCTTTCATTGTATTTTTATCCTATTTGTGTCCATTGCTGCCTTCCAATTCCTATACACACACACACACACACACACACACACATATATATTGTTATCTTGAAACGGATGGTTATCTTAGTCATTCATCCACTTGTTCTATCTTTATTTGTCATTACATATTATAAGAAACAAAATTGTAAAGGTCAGAAAGCCAATAACATAACACGTCATCAGCATTTCACAAGTTATTTACTGATTTTTCATCCATCAGTATCTGAACTCTGGCACTCTATAATTTTATCCAACCTGCGGTGGTTCCTTGTTTCTCTCCAGGAAATTTGTCGTCATTGCAATATGTCAATCTCAAAAGGTTTAATTAAGGAGAGTATAATTGAATTATGCGAAAACTGTAATGCGCATCACGTCATTAATTACCCATCGTCTGCATAATTATTAATTTCCCAGAACTCGTCTTCCTGTAAATTGGCATACGTACGTGACCATCAAGAACACTGCATTTTTTCCTTCACCCATCAAATTAACCTTTTACCAAACCGCTAAATTTGCCAGAGAAACCCATTCACCACTAGTCGGCGGGGCAATGGCAAGGCCGGCCCCAAGGGTTTCGGGGTCTCCTCGCTGCGCTGCAACCAGCACAGTCTAGCTAGCTAGCTAGTTCATGTACTTGGGCGTCTCCATCTGCCATGCCTGCAAGTGCGACACCTTCACCGTGGCTTCCCCGTTGTTGAAAACGAACAAATGCGCGCCGTTCCCGACTGCCTCAAGCGGATAGACGCGCGACGTGATGCAGGTCCTCCCTCCGGCTCCAAAGCTCTCCACCACAGAAGCATCGATCTGTTAATTCGTTCATGTCAACAATAAATCGTGTGTGATTCAGAATGGGGAGGAGGAGGAGGAGGAGGAGGTCAAGAAGAAATGCATTGCCCAAAAATTAGAAATTAGATATCCCTTTAATTCCACGAACATTACGTACCAAGCTTCTCAGAGATATCTTTCCCTTCCTTGTGATGTCCACGTCCACAAAACCTCCGAACGATGGTTTCCACACGTTGGCCGCGGCTGTTGACCTAGCCAGACAAATGTGGTGAGAGATCGAAAAACGGTCAGACAATTCGAAATCTGATTATTATTTTTTTCCCCCAGTGCGCACCTCAGAACCCCAACCTCATTTAATTACGTGCGTGTATATATAGATGGTGGATGGAGGTGCCCATATCTTCGATCTGTGCCAGCTGTTACGGAGGAAAGCAAATGTGACTCTCCCACTTGCCAGTCGTAGACGTAACCGGATCCAACAATGGTGCATATATAACCAGACAGTGATTTGATCCCGAAGGAACAAACCACATGCATGCATGGTCCACATCACTACCAGGCTTGTGGCGTACCGTAGCCAGCCATTAAGACATGCAGTAGCACGTACAGTCCCATGGGCGGTGTTGCAGTGTGAATTAACCCTTGTGGATCGATAAAATGAGTGGGGAGTGAGGTGTTTACAAAAATTTCGAACCAGCTAGAATAATGGCAAATTAGGAAAGAGTGCTTCTTGTGGAGCGGCTTGAACACCCGGAAGAAGACGGCACAGATCTTCGCTGCTCAGGGTATCTCCAAACCTACTTATGATCCTTATTCTAACACCTACAATCCAGGTCAGAGAAATCATCCTAATTTTTCTTGGAAGTCTCAGCAAGATCATCTACTCAATCCAATCCCTCAATTCAGAAACAATCTTTTCCAACTTCCAGTCAGTCCCATCAAAATCTTTCTTATCCTTCTCCATTTCAGCAACAATTTTAGCAACCTCCATTACATCAAGCTCAGGCCCCGTATCCTCAAACTTAATTTTCTCAGGGTCAGTTCCAGCAGTTCCCTGCATATCATTTTCATCAACCCCAATATCAGCCACCTCCTACTCAGCCCAATTTTGATGACAAATTCGAGCAACTCCAACAACTTATCCTTACTCAACATCAGTCTATTTCTAAGTTGGAGAACCAAATAGGGCAACTGACTGCGAATAGCATGAGGAGGGAGGTCGGCCAGCTTCCTAGCCAACCAATGGCTAACCCCAGAAATCAACCCTCGGGTTTCCCTCAGAGAGCTCCTCCTATTCTTCCTCAACCTATCCAACCTCACCTCCCCCTCTTGTAGGTCCTCAATTCGAGAACGCCAAGGCTGTATCTACCCTTAGGAGCGAAAAGATTTTAGATGACCCTTATTAGGCTAGCAGAGTTGGTAGCAGTTTAGGCCAAGAAGTCCACGTGAAAAGTGATAGTAAGAAAGAGGAGCCAGTGATTGTGCAAGAGAACAAGAAGCCAGAGGGGGGGGAGAAGAAGCTGGAAAAAGGAAAGGCAAAGGTTGATGAAGGAACCCAAGAATATGTGCCAAAGGCCCCTTTTCCTGATGCTCTAAAGTCGAAGGCTCAGAAGAAACAGCTGGTTCAATAGGAAGAATTAGTGAAATTATTTAAACATGTGAATATTAATATTCCACTCTTGGATGCAATCAAGCATGTGCCAGTATATGTAAAGTTTTTGAAAGAGCTTTGTACTCCAAAGAGGGAGCCAAAGTCGGTAACTCAAAAGATTCACTTATTAGAGGATATTAGTGCTGTCTTAATGAATCATTTGTCGAAGAAATTGAAAGACCCTAGAGCTCCGTTAATCTCATGCGATATAGGTGGAGTTATGTTTGATAGAGCATTACTAGATCTAGGAGCTAGTGTGAACTTATTACCCACTTTCATATATGAGCAATTTGATTTGGGAGAGTTAAAGCCCACTTCCATAATTCTTGAACTGGCGGATCGGTCAGTGAAAACTCCAAGGGGTCTGTTGGAGGATGTGATTGTAAAAGTACATGAGTGTTATTTTCTGGTGAATTTTCTCATTTTGGATATGGCCTCGGCCCAGGAACTCAAGCACACGCCTATTATTTTGGGACGTCCGTTTTTAGCCACGGCAAAGGTCAACATTAATTGCACCACGGGAATGATGGACATGTCATTTGGAGGCGAGAAGGTTTCCTTGAATGTTTTTAAGGCATCTCAATATCCAGACCAAGAGGAAGAATGTAATGTTATTGATATAATTGGGGAATTAATTGAAGAAAGTCCGGATGATATCAAGGACACCTTAGAAGAGGGTAGCTTGCTCCAAGATTCCCCTCTCTCATTTGCACCCTGCGCTAGGGTAGAGCCACTTCCTCCGTTGCAATCCGAGCCTGCTCTTCCATCTCTTGAACACCCTCATGCTCTGGAACTTAAACCTCTTCCAAATTCTCTGAAATATACTTATCTGGGCCCTGATCAAACTTTACCTGTCATAATTACCTCGAACCTCACCTCCGCTCAGGAATCTCAACTTTTAGGTGTCCTTAAGGAGCATAGGGGGGCGATATGTTGGTCGGTGGCAGATCTCAAAGGAATTAGTTCGGATGTTTGCATGCACTACATATATGTAGAGGACAACGCCAAGCCAAGTCGAGAAATGTAGTGCAGGCTCAATCCGAATATGAAAGAGGTGGTTAAGAAGGAGGTTGTGAAGTGACTTGATGCACGGATTATATATTCCATCTCAGACAGCAAGTGGGTCGACCCCACACAAATTGGGTATAGAGGCGCTATTTACCTGTGATTCTGTTTTACATGATTTTCCAGCAACCTGATTATCACTAGGTGATATGGGTTATGTACCGTTAGGCACTATATTCCACTCCATGAGTATAGTCCCACTTTTCTCGGAGTTTTATCGATTATACACTCAACTCTCCGTGACTTATGAGCCCTCCATTGGACAGGGTGTAATCAACGAATATTCGTATATCTGTGGGGGCACGCATGCAGTCAGGAGCTAGCTTACAGCAATTAATGAACCCTTTTGCCTTTTGCCTTTTGCTTTAATTATTCTTTAGGGTGTAAGCAGCAACCACGACGAATCTGTACATACGTAGGTAGGGCGACGGTGTAAGCAAAGCAGCGAATAAGCCCTCTTTTTAATTTGCTGCGGTGTTAAGCGTGTAATTAATTAAGCAACGAATCTGTTAGGGGGATTAATGCAGCAGGCACAACCAACCTAGGAGGTATTATAAAACGCACTACATTCGCCGGGGGGAGCTTCATCTAATCATACCCGGCCGCCACTTATTAGCTTCGCTTGTCTCTTCTCTCTCTCTCTTCTTTGCGTCTTGGATCGAGCAGCCAGTACTGCTATGTGCCAGTGTTGTTGTTGCTGCCTTTGAGATCAGTTATAACTCGGTGAGTTCCATATGATCATCTGTCTCGTGTGTATTTATGTAATGGACGACGGAGAAGTAGATCTTCCCTTCAATGCATTCCATTGTAGAATAAAGATCAATATTATTTGCATGCAGTCCTCTCACGGCCGGTCTGTGTCTACGTACTTATTTTGTCGCAGCACTGCTGCATTGGGAGGAGAAATCATTTCTCTCAATTAATGACGACGGCGATAGGCGAAGCAGCCGTGACCATGACAATTGAGAAGGCGGTCACTCTTTTTAGTAAGGAGTTTGCCCGCCTGTCGGGTGTGAAGGAGAAGATTCACCGTCTCACCCAAAATCTGAAACTTGTCAACGGCTATCTTCGTCATGCGGAAGCCAGTAATCTGACTGAAAGGGATGATGTAAGTCGTTGGCTTGGGCAGCTGGAGAACATTGCTTTATGACATTGAAGACTTGCTAGATGAGTGTGGCGCGGAAGCAACTCTACGACCAGGGGGAAGCGCCAAACTCTGAATGTGGACGAGGAGCAGACTGCACGACGACCTTTGTCTAGTAAGCGATTACTTTTTATCTTGTTGCATTTCTAATCCAACCTCGGTATCTTTATGTTGAGAGATTGCCAAAAAGTTTAAGTCCGTCGAACAAAGGCTGGGAGAGTCTATATAATGGGGTCATCCCTTGGCCTTGTGAATTTGTTGGGTCCGTCCCAATTACATCAAAGTAGTAGAAGTAACAAGGAGACAAGTCCTTTTAGGGAGGAAGGGTCCTTGTTTGTAGGGAGAGAAGAAAAAATAAAGGAGATAAAGGTGAAATTATTGGCATCTGTAGATAGAGTTGATGATTCATCTAGTAATTGTTCTAGTTCTATAAGTCGTGGGAATCCATGTGAAGCAAAGATTTCTGTGGTTGCCATTGTGGGGTGTGGCGGGATGGGGAAGACCACTCTTGCTCAGGCCATTTTTGATGACAAAGAAGTGGAGGTAAGGTTTACCATGAGAAAATGGGTCTTCGTAGGGGAGGATTTTGACACCAAAAGACTGATCAGAGACATCATTGGGGATGAGGGCACAAGCAATAACATGACTTCTTTAAGTGGTCTCCAAGCGGGTCTAAAAGAAAGAGTTCGCGAGCATAGATTCTTGATCATTTGGGATGATGTCTGGAACAAAAATCCTACAAAGTGGAATGACTTATGTGTACCTTTGTCTTATGCAAGGGAAGGGAGTGTCATTGTTGTGACCACACGGATTTTGGATGTGGCAAAGACTTATGATGGCCCCGTGTCAATACACGAGTTGGATAGGTTGTCGAATGACCATTGTTGGAGGATCTTTGAAAGAAGGGCATTTCGAGGTGTGAAGTCTGAGAGAGATCCCCGTCTAGAAGGGATAGGCAGAAAGATAGTGGAGAAGTTGAAAGGTGTTCCCCTAGCAGCATCAATGATAGGGGGCTTCTTGGGTGCACATTTGCATGATGTAAGAAAGTGGGAATGGATTTTAAACAGTACAGAGTGGCCACTGACTGCAGAGGGAAGCATTGTTGATGAAGTAATAGACTTGAGCTACCGGCACCTACCTCCGCACTTGAGATTGTGTTTTGCTTATTGCGGGATATTTCCCAAAGACTTCTGGTTTGACAGGAAGGATTTGGTCCTGATGTGGATGGCACAGGGTTATGTCAAGCCTGAAAAGGGTCGAGAGTTGGAAGACACAGGGGATGATTATTTTGAAGATCTGTATCGCAGTTCTTTCTTTCAGTTCATTAATGAAAAAAAATCTGAAAAAATTGAAAAACTAGTCTAGCATAATTCTATGTCAAATTTAATGTGAAATAATTGACATATGCTCATCATTTCATGAAATAGGTGATATACACAAATGATGCAAGCATTGTGTTAGGGGAATATGGTGGGGTAATAAACAATGTTAGGGAACCACAAATTAATCAAAATAGAAAGAAAAATCACCCCCTAACACAATTCTGAGGAGAGAGAAAGTCCTTCTAGAGAGAGAGAGAGAGAGAACGAGTGCTAGAGAGAGGGGACCATGATGAGGTGATAAACAATATTAGGGGACCACAAATTAATCAAAACTTAAAAAAGACCCCTTAAGCCTAATTCTGAGGAGAGAGAAAGTCCTTGTAGAGAGAGAAAGAGAGTGCTGGAGAGAGGGGGGACCATGGTGGGGTAATAAACAATGTTAGGGGACAACAAATTTATCAAAAGTTTTGAAAGCCCTAAGGACCAAACTCCAAAGACCTTTGGTTGGTCTTGCCCCCAAAACTTTTTTTTTTTGAATTTCAAATGGGGACCATGGGCGGGATCACCCGAAATTGGCTGGGATCGGCCGATCCCACCCGATCCAGCCGATCTCGGCCGATCCTAGTGAAGGATCAGGATTGGCCGTCTCGGCATCGGGTCGGTTCGTTGAAACCGATCAGATCCGATTCGGCGAACCTTGCTACATTGTGAGGCCATGGGTGTTGACGCAAAGGACTGGCTGAAGTATTAGTTATCATTCTTTAATGTGGGCCAGCCTTTTATACAGTATTATTTACAACTTGACAAAAATGCCTAATAAATGGAAATCGTTTTAGAGCTGAGACAGCAGGAGTTATCAGTGGCTTCCAGTTAGGACAATCTTCTACCAGTATCACTCATCTTCAGTATGTAGATGATATCATTCTCTTCCTTACTGATGACGAGTAGCAGATGTCTGATTCTAGGCTGATGCTCCAGATGGTGCAAGATATCAGTGGTCTGAAGGTTAATTTTTCCAAAAGCCTATTAGTAAGGATCAACATGGAGGCTTCATCTCTCAATTGGGCAGCTGGTGTTTTCAGATGCAAGATTGGGGAATTCATTTTCTCTTACTTGGGCCTTCCTCTTTCCCCAGGGCATCTTCACTGCAAGGATTGGCAGGTGGTGGTACAAAGATATGAGTCTAGACTTCTAGGGTGGAGGGCTAGACTACTCTCTTATGGAGGACGTTTGGTTTTATGCAGATCTGTGTTGGATAGTTTGCCGACCTATTTTCTCTCCATCTTCAAGATTCCCAAGGCAATAACGAAAAAGCTGGAATCGATCCAGGCTAGATTTTTTGGCATGCCAGTGCAAACAAAGATAGAGACGGACATGACATCTCTTGGGGCAGAGTTTGTAAAAGCAAGAAAATTGGAGGTGTGGGGATCAAGAACATCAGAGATTTCAACTTGGCACTACTATGCAAATGGATTTGGAGGCTCAGGACATAGGACAGAGGCATTTGGGTGCAGGTGATTAGACGCATTTATTATTCATCCTGCACAATGTGGGACTTGAGTCTGCCGACCACTTATAATGTCTGCCCTTTATGGAGAGGTATCTTATTGTGTGTCGACTTTATCAGAGCTAGTGTTCGGATCACCCTAGGAAATGGTGACAGAAGTTCTTTTTGACAGGACAAGTGGTGCGGGGACTTCTCGGTGATAGAGAATTTTCCTTCGCTTTATGCTATTGCATGAGTTCCTTCAGCCACTGTTGCGTAGTCTTTTGATGCAGACCTAGGCAGTGGTATTGGGCCCCCACTTTTAGGAGGAGTCTCCATCAAGAGGAGATGGACCAGTTAAGGCTTTTTTTGTCTTTCCTTCTAGATTTCTCTTTGGTCACGAGAAGGGAGGATACTTGGCGGTGGAGATGGGAGAGGGAGGGAGGTTTCTCTGTTAAGTCTGCAAACCATTTCATTTCAAAGGGGGGAGTGCGGCATTTCTGTGCACCGCAAATATGGGCTCCCAAGAGTCCTCTCAAGGTAAAGATGCTGGTTTGGAGGATCTCTCACGGTCGCCTTGCCATCTGTGACAAGGTGGCACCTTTTCTCCAGCATATTCCTACCTTGTGTTGTATGTGCGGCGATGTTGACGAGGACCTGGATCATCTGTTCACCGGCTGCATCTTTGCTAGGGAGGTTTGGGAGAGGATCGGTCAAAGATTTCAGTGGCCCCTAGGTCACATGATGCGCGGGGAAATTATAATCTGCAACCTCAAACGCCAAGTATATATATGTGCATATTAACTTCCGATTTAAATTTTCGCGTGTAAATAGACTGGCACGCCCGGTGGGATCTTTCCCGCCTTTCATCTTTCTGCCAAAGATTTTGTATGCCTTTGCAAGGATCCTAATTCTCCTCGTTTATCCTGGGAGGAGGAGGGATTAGCAAGCTCTCCGCTTCGCCGTCAAAATCTAAAGAATCCTATCTCAATGGCTGCGGTAACCTATGGACCACTCGTCATCGCTGCCCATGCCAGATATGGGTATCTGGCAACGCCGCTTACATTTGGCAACTTTCCCGCAGTCTTGGGCTCCCCCTTTCTTCTAGGGGTCGTTCCCGCGGCGCTAAGCGCGACACCCTCTCCGGCCGTGGCCGTTTCATCCACGGACCCTGAGCTCCACGTTCCGCAAGACCGAGTTTTCTCGGTCAACCCAATTTCAATCAACTCTGTCCCTGCCAAATGGGGGCGCCACCGGGTCCATCAGAACAAGAAGCTCACAACAGTTGTTTCTCGCTCCGGTAAGACGGTTCTCGTCGGGAGCATGCGAGTTTGCCTCGAATCTCGATGGTGGCGAGTCGATAATTCCGCAAGACAATCCGATCCCAACTATTCCAACCTCCAACCGTTTCGCGCCTCTCCAAAAGGTGCGCAAGGACAAACCCCATTACAAAAAAGATTCCAAGGTCTACTATGAGGGCAACATAACTAAGGAGCGCCCTCCGAAGATTAAACGAATGTGGGTCACCAAGTAGGAGGCCCGCACCCTTAAACGAGCCCGGGCGACTAAGCCCGATCAAGCTTAGGAATCGCAGGGAGACCCTTCTTCATCATCCCGGAGGCTCAAGCCCTCATGCCCCCGGGGACAAAAAAGAAAAGGGGCCTACCGTAAGTCCAATTTTACCCAGGCCTCAGTGCCAGTCCGAGCAAGACAGATCACGCATACCGAGGTCCCGACAATGCGCGTCTCAGTCTTTGACAAGCTGGGGGCACCAGTCCATCCGACGGCCCAACCACCAAGAAAGAAGAGGGTGGTTCAAATGTTTGAAGCTGGGGGCAGCCTCAAGGTGTATACCTGTTATGTCTTTGGCCGAGACCCGATGGTGGCCGCTGGCGTTCCAATTAATCCCAATGACCTGGCTGAAAATCCTACAGCAGATGCGGTGTATCTTAACACCCGAAATGTTGCTAGAAGAAGCCTCCAAGGCCAATTTAGTGGCCAGGCGGGGACCTCCAGCTTGGGTCAATATCAAGGTCCAGTCCATGAGCAGGTCTTGCTCCAAGAAGAAGATTTGTCCCAAGAAGAAAATAATCCTGATGAAATTCTCAGCGCCAATGGGGAAGGAGGGGCCCAACCAATGGGTGGATATGTTAACCTGGTGTTTCAACCACCCACGAGGGCCGCCTTTCGAGCAATGTCCGACAATGCTAAGTTTGAAACCATGCAGTATTGGCACATAGAGATGACTAATCTTATGCTTGAGATGAAGCGACACGTGAATCTGAATGCCCACAGGCCCTTAACACCGGGGCATAATCAAAATCTCCGACGAGACCAACGGCCAGCCAACCCTGTTATGGTCAACCGACAGACAGTTACACCTCACAATGTGGCTGCTGAGGCAGAAACAGAATCAATCCATCCACCACTCAATGTCCAATCTTCTCAAATTCTCGTAGCTGAAGATGCAGTTGCTCAGCGGCGTTTGATCTGAAAGATCGTGGAAGACAAGTTTGCCTAGCGTGGTGAGGGTACCGCCACTGTTGATTTATACAGTGTGTCTTATCCCATCCATCACCAATGCTTCCACCAGACAGCCCAAAGACACCGAAGCTATAAAAGTTCAATGGGCAAGGATCTCCGCATGAACATTTAGCCTATTATAAAACGACCATGGGCGAATTGGCACTCGAGAAGTCATATCTCCTCCGCTATTTTGTGACTTCTCTCACGGGCAGTGCCTTCCAATGGTACTCAAGGTTGAAGCCCAATTCTGTGGCTGACTGGGCCGATCTGGCATGATTATCCTTTTAAGAAAAATCTAAATGCTTCTGTTCATTGTCATTATTGTGGGCATGTTGGGCATTCCAAGAATGACTGTTCATTGATGACATATGATGATGCAAAAGCTTAGAAGTTGTGGAAAGCACCCATCAAAAGTGCTTCTAACCATCTCCCAATCAAGATACGCCTTCGGGTCCAAGTACTCGTCAAAAGTGGGAGGGTCTACTCGCACGGTCCTAAGGGCTCTATCATCCTCTTCATCCCTCGGCTGATGAAAGCCATGACGACATCGGCCATACCCCTCATAGGCATTATCGGACCCATAGTCCTCTAGACCAAGGTCATGATGTTGTGGTTTGATGGCCCGGTGAGGGGTGGGCTGAGAAGCAGGTGCGGGCTGGTCCTGGGCCGCAGGAGCGGGCTGGATCTAGGCCATGGGAGTGACTTGGCTTTGGGCCGCCACAGGAGTGGGTGCGGGTACACCTTGGGCCGCTTCAGGAGGGTCCCCGTGTGACATTCTATCTAACCGTCCAACCAGATCTTGGACAGATCTATCGGATGACTCCATGCATTCCTCCATGGCCCTAAGGCAACCATCCATACGGTCAGAAAAACTCCTAAAGGTCCTCTCGGACTGGTCCATTCGGGCCATGAGGGCCATCATCGCCTCGTGCAAGGAGTGTAGGTCTCCAGAGGCAGCATCCCGTGGGTTTGCCATAGATGCGGGGCTATGGTATTGGGTACCTCACCGGGTGGACATGCAATGACACGAAGGTTGGAATGCACTAACTAATGCGAGCTGAGGAACCTAGACTAAACCAGTATCCCATACCCGGCGGAGATATTGGTCCAAAGACCCAACTCACGTAAGGAGGCTACCTTCCAATTAGGCATAACCTATCGTTCTAGCAGTGCCTTTTTATATACCAGATAAAGGTTTGAGGTGCAACACCTTGGATAGACTTAGACCATGCTTTGGTGACTACCCTAGACTCAAACTCGCTCTGATATCAATTTGATGCGAGACGAGACTCGAATAGGCTAGGATGTATGACAGACTCGATGTGCGGCCAGCACTAGCACGCTAAAAGGCAAGCCGGGTGGCTGACCACCGTGGTGTTCTCCTGGCGGGAGATGTCTCTCAATAGAAACTCTAACTAGCCTGACGATCGTCCCTTGCGAGAGAAACGCGGGATCGCAGTGGTTAAGGAACCACTATCGCCTAGGGTGGTGCAGTCCGAGCTCGGTGCTCAACTGGAGCTAAGGAACGGCTCTCACTCTCACAATCACGGTGACTTGCAATTTGAATACGGCCCTATTCTCACAAATGCAGCATATATAACAGCATACTAGATAAGTAAATGCGAGTGTAAGGAACATGCGCGTACCTCCATGACTAGCGCATGGGGAAGAAATTTCGGCCAAATCCGACAACCCCAATACACAACAAATAAATATTATTATAATTCTAGAAATATGGCCCACTCCACGCAGGGAGGTAAAGTTATACAACAGTAAATTTTGGGGCTGCTAGAAAATGGGTTGATGGGCCGCACTCATAGGAGACGAGGGAGGAGAGTCGAGGCCGATCGGGTGAGCCGATTGGAACCTGAGCGGTTCTACCCACGCTGGTCACCCGGCACAGCAAACTTGTGAAAGTCGGTATGGCTGGATCCGACGTCTGATTAGGGTGCCGTTTGTGGGAGCGCGTCGGTGACTAGATGAACAATGCCTCGGCTGAATTACGCAATCAGATCTGGTCATATCTAGGCGTGACAACACCTGTATTAGGGCTTTGGTTCTGCTTGCACAGAACTGCATACGAAGACTAAAAAATTACAGAATAAATAGCTCCGGTCTCTGAATGGATCACCGTTTGTTGAAGATCGTCGGTGACTTCTAGAGGAAGGATCTTACCAAGGGGTTTGGTCAGATCTACAAGGGGGAAGGCAGGGCAACTTCTGTAAGTCACCTCTAGATCTGGATCGGATCTGCACGGATCTACTAGTGCAGTCTCACCAAAATCAATGCCACGATCAGCACAAACCTCAGAACGGCACGAGCTTGGTGGCAGCGTGAAGAAGACAAAAAAATAAACGATCACTTAGAATCTTAGATTTAGAGGAGCTGAGAGTAGATCTATAGAATTTTACTATCAGAGAACTAAAGATCTGGATAGCACACTTGGATAGAGTTGCGCGACTTAACAGCGGGAATTGTTGCCTGAGATCTCGAACTCCGATTGACGCAAAACTAGCGTTGGATTTCTGGTGGCTTGGAGAGTCTTCTTTGGTAAAATCACCAATCTCAGATCTAAAGAGGAGACGATTGTGGGAGGTTCATGATTTGGAGATGAGATGTGGGTGAGTAGATCTGGATCTGCAATCATGGTCAAACACCCAAGGTGTGAAAGGGGGAAACAATTAAAAAAGGTGATAGTTATAAGTATCTTAAAGCCTTCTGCCACTACACTGGAATTTTAAGAATGTATCATCATCAGCATTAGAGCCTTATCCTATTATTTGGGTTACATGAATCTTATGTCACCAAAGATTTATATCAAGTGCTATATTCATATTTAAACCCAAGAAACCAATGTCCCTCCTAATAACATCGCACCATCTCATTTTAGGCCTTCCCCGAGCTCTTTTACTAACAACTACTAAGATTTGGTCACATCTTTTAATTGGCGCCGAGTTAGGACGACGATGCACATGTTCAAACCACCTGAGTCTATTTTCTCTCATTTTACTATCAATTGGAGCTACATCCAAGTCCTCACAGATGCACACATTCATAATCTTTTCTTTCTTAATTTTACCACACATATATCTCAGTATACTCATCTCTACTACACACATTTTGTTAATGCTTTCCTTTCTTACTGCCTAACATTCGGTACCAAGAATGTACCTACTCCAAATATAAATGAGAGATGGAGCTCTAATACAAATGTTCTCAACGTAAATTTTACTTCCCTGAAAAGAGCAGTCATTCCACTCTCCATAAACTCCAGCAGATGGCATGCTGTACTGGAAAAAGAACCTGAACTTTGCAGCATTTCCAGAGCCTCATTCCACATCCTCCTCTGTCGACCATAACACAGTCTGGAAATTGGCTTTAAGACCAACAACCCTTTAAAGTTATTGACTATTGTTGCAAGCAATAGTCAGAAGATCCATATCTCAACATATTGACTGCAAAGGTGCAAGTAATGCTACCATCTTCACATCCCTCTTTTAAACACCTCTGTAATGTTTCTGTTTTTAAACTACTCGCATAAGAATTCTCACTTTTAAAGGTGATCTGACCTTCCAAACCTCTCTAAATTTCTCGTAGACCATGGTTAGACTTAGAATACACCATTATCTCTAACACATTAAATTTTTAGCCTAGTCCTTTGATCTGATGTTGAATTCTGATAACAATTTCAGTGAACAAGCATAATCCTCAATTTCATTATCATTGAGAGGTCTTCTCACCAACGAGTTCCACAATGTTCTAGTATCCACCATCTGGAACACTGCCATTTATTTGTGACTAGCATAAATAGCATAAGTCTTATCCAAACTATTGCCACAAAACCATTTATCGTTAATAAAAGGTGTTAGCCCCATTACCATTCTTATGATAGCAGCCTTTTCTACCCAACTTGCCGATACCAAGATTCTCTTGCCAAGGGGTACATGAAGTTAGATTTACTGCTTGGAAGTCCAGTCCACAACTCAAACTGTAATGCTTCTGTTTATATATTTTTTTCTGCACAGCTTCATCAGCAGATGCAATCCAAAGGTCATTTCCCTACAAAGACCAGATTCAGAGTGGATAGATTTTTTACCCCTAAACCACTCTTTGGGGTTTGCAGACTTTCTTTTTGACTAGGATATAAAAGTTGCACTGGCATTAGTGGCCCCAAAGAGCATTTTACTCCTGATTTGATCAACTTCCTTCCTAACACCAGAGGGCATAAGAAGACCATCATAAAATGCTGTGCAGGGCTTGATGAAAAGAATGCAACAAAATGAACCTTCCACCCAGAAACAAACTTCTGACTTTCCTAATGGCCAACTTTTCTGCAACTTCTGCACAAGTGGGTCCCAGTCTGAAATTCCCAACTGCTTGAAGTGGAGATAGTGTCCCAGGGTGTGAAATGGAAACCTTCTAGTGCAACAACCAAGCAAGTTAGCACATTATTTGATCTTGTCCTCCTTCATATTAATCCCAATAATACAACTCTTGATAGTAGATCATAAATCCTGTTCGTAAATCATAGCTGTGAAGAATAAACTTGAAAAATCTCAAATGTTCACTGCTGCTTCCCATAAAGAGGAGTGTGTCATCTGCATTTTGCAGATATGAAATCTGACAATGAGATTTTATAATGTCGACACTCTTCAAACAGCGAGGCGTCTCTGCTTTTCTACACATCCTGCTGAGTATGTTTGCCATGAGAACAAATCATAGAGAGATGTGTTGTTCTCCTTGCCTTAATCCCCTAAAGCTAGTGAAGAGACCATAAACACCGCTGGGTGATAATCTCAAAAACTTATTTGTGCTCACTCTCAGAAAGTTATTTGTACTCACACAATTTCTAATC
>JANBPO010001214.1:0-56305 GCA_024336825.1 Amorphophallus titanum
AAGCATCGGCTCCCTCCAAACTAAATTGGACCAACTCACAAGAGAAACCTATGAAATGGACCAATTGCCTAACCTCATTGATGAAACCTTTGAAGATCAAGCCCCGCAATTTACGCAACATAATTATTCTGGCCATCAACCCATGGTTCCTTTGCCAAATGAAACTCTTGACCTAGGGAATGAGGGAATTGTGGAAGAATTTGGGGTGACTAGCAAGATGGCTTACGAGATTAAGGAGTCCACACCCATATATGAGGAGAGCTACAATGAGTTGGTTGAGATCAAGTTGGGAGGTGAATTAAATGATGGGAAAAATGATGCCATTCAAAACTATGAAATTGAGAATATCAATGGCCTAATTAAGGAAGAACGTAGAAGAGAGGATTATCTAGTGGAAAATGATGATGACAATGTTAGGGAATGTGACCCTCCTCACTTGGAAGAATATCATGAAGGGACTGCATTGAAAGATTTCTCATTTCATCTCACGGTTTCACAATTGAAAAAATTGATTGACATTCTCCCTATGTTAGAACAATGTGAACACTTTGACATGGAGACTGTCATCATTAACTCATGTGAGGAGAAGCATAAGGAAAAAGGCAATGTTGATGTTGCAAACATGTTGAATGATAACTCTCATGAGGAAGAGAATGGTGAAGAGCTTTTGAGTGAAAAAATCATCTCTCATTTAGGTGCCCCACTTGTGGAGAATAGAACTGATAATCTCATTTTCTTAGAATATATTGATAATGGGGCATCACTTGAAGAAATTGAGAACGTCACTCCAAGCACGAAAGATCCATGTGAGGACATACATGAAGAGGGGGATTGCGTTATGGATAATAATCTTGTTGATTTAATGAAGATGAATTTTTAATACCCTTCTCAGGAAGAACATGATGAAGGGGCCATGTTGGAAGAGTTTGGATTTAATCTTCCTACCCCCTTATCGGATAATTTGAGTAATAATCTTCATTTGATGGATTAGAGTAATAAAGAGATGTATTTAGAAAATTTCATATTTGATCTAACTCTTGAGTCCTACCCTATAAAGTTTAACTCATTGGATGGGATAGCTTTTGAGCTCACACCTCCTTCCACTTTGATTCCCCTAAAAGCTAGGCCTCTCTAATATGACACTCTCAAACTTGAAGAGGATATGCCAACCATATTCACCTTTGATATAACTCCCCTTTAGGAAGATTAACTGATTAATGCCCTTAAAGCTCATGAGACTATGATCAAGGGAAATGTGGCTAATAATGTTAATCTTAGTTATAAGCCTCTGATGCCTGACCAAATTTCTATGGAGGAAAAAGTCAATAAATGGGTAGTCAAGTGGGTGGATACAGGACAAGGGGACCAATGGATTGATATTGGGCAGAGGGTCCATCCCGATCTTGATAGATTAATAGTCATTGATTGTAACATGATCCACAGAGAAGAGAACTAGCTCACAAGTATTGCTAATGTTAAAATCAACAATGTTTGAGACCAACATATTTTTGGGCCGCATGCACACACATATCATCATGTCTTCAAATGGCATGAATGTTGGAATTTAAAAGAAGATGAGATCACATGGTGGCTAATCATGAAATCAACTTGTTGGTTATTGAGCCTCATTGTGTATGGCTGAAGACGTTAAACTTAGTGCTTGTTGGGAGGCAACCCAACGTTTCCTCGTCTATGTTTGAATAAGTCATGTTCATTTTTTATGTTTGTAGGGTCAACAGTAGGACGAGGAGGATGTCTGGCTAGAACCACATCTGCACGCCCCGGGTTGTACCTTTCCTTCCCAAGTATTCATGTGCATTGTTCTTCTCACATATTATTCATATCATCAGAGATAATACTATTCAAGTTGGGGGGTAAGGGTAATCATTGTAAAAATCTCATGCAACCTGTTGCTTCATTTTGTTTAAAAAAAAATTACCCCAACTGAGTTTTCATGATTCATGCTTTCATAAAAGTGACTCTAGAATGGAGAAGACTGTGGAGATGGATGATGGAATAATTTTTGTGTCTAGTCATGGGAACTAATTTGGAATCTCCTAAGGTCTCTTAGTATCAAAAAAAATCACTTGCACATTAATGAAACAGGAAGGACGAGCCTTCTATCTTTTGGTATGGTGTCTGATACTCTGCCTTCCTAGTAAAGAGTTAGAAAAAAATTTGAATTGAAAAAAATCATGAAAAATACCCCTGATCGTAAGGGTGACTTGGGACTCACGATACCTAAAATTTTTAAGAAAAAAAAAAGATTTGCTTGGTGCACACCCGGGTTGAAAATTAACCCTGGTATACACTAAGCATTACTCTTTTGTTTTAATTTTTGAGTTGTCAAGGTTGATCTGCAGTCCTCCCAAAATCAGATCACGAAGACTCCCCTCTGAGTGGCATTGAAGGATTCAGCATTGACATTACTCAACAGTGAAAACTTGGTTATGTATTGTTTCAACGTGATACTATAAATGCGATTGTTGTCCTCTCTTTTTCTTGCTACTAGGATTTCTTAGACAATCGCTAGCGTCCAACTTGGCAACTTATGAATCCATTTCTCATTTGAAAGAGGAAAAGATCGTTTGACTGTTCGTGAACTGTTTTGGGAAGATTTTCTGAAGAAAAAGCAAACAGACATCTAATGAAACGGCCAAAAAAGCTACTCGATTTACAGTCTCTTCCAACGGAAGCCATGGACAATTAGAGATGTAAAAAGTGGATATGAGAAGCCTCAAACCGAAATGGAGAGACCCAGATCTTACCAGGCCCAATAAATTTTCATCTGCCTCTTGTTTATTTGTATTGAAATTGAAGTGTGTCCGTAAATAAGTAATCTATCTTAAACTTTGACATATTTGGCAAATGAGCTTGGCTGCATCTGATCATATTTTCATCTAACAAAAACTAACGGGTCTTTTATTAAGTAAATGGGTCTGCTCGAACCCAAAGCTTGATCGAGTCTTAACGGATCCAGACGTGTTTTGGGTCTCCTAGTTAGGACCCAACTAATAAATTATTTGCGTGGGGGTCACTCGTTTCTAGCTGGACCAATCACACGAGGTGTGCCCCCTCTCTTGTTCACCAAGGTGTGCAATAAATCTTTCTCAACAAGTAATGAGTGAAGTTTCTTTATTACGTTTGGCACATCCACAAGGTAATATGTAGTGGATAAATATGTATTTTGGGGGCCACATCACCCTCTTTCTTGCACGCCAAGCTGTGCAATAAATCTTTCTAAGTGAAGTTCGTTTCTTTCGTACTTTTGACACATCCACAAGTAAGGCCATATGCAGGGGATAAATATGTGAGTTTATAGTCCTCCATCAAATGAAGAGGCCCATCGTCCCTACACTCAGCACGTACATAGGTGTTATCCATCATCGTCTCTGCCGAAAAACTCCATTTTCTCCAGGCCAAATCCTTAGATATGGATGTAATCTATTATTTAGAAGATTGTAGAGGATAATAGGGTGGAATTGGAGGCCTAATAAGAACTCTAAGTTCGACCAAATCCAAGAAACCCTAGCTAACCCTATAAATAGACCCTAGTTTTCCCTTGCGTGATCCTTACTTTTAGCTCGCATGGACCTAAGATAAGGAAGCATTATTTCAGGTAGGTTCTTTTGAGGTTTTTATTCCCAATATTAAGGACTAACATCCCTCAAAATTTCATCTTAAGAGATCAAGATCCCAAGGAGTTAGAGGCGCCCAAAGTTGCTGATTCTTCACTAGCAACCCAGGAACTTGTGCAACGGGTCAGTGAAGATCAGGAGATTAGGGAACCTAAATGAGGTATTTATGAGTTGTGCCTTTATAACTTTCTATTCCCCTTAGTATCTTCTTCTTACCCTCCAAATTTCACATCTGTTGGTCAAGGGAATAAGGAGATAGAAGGATGGGAACTTGCTGATTTAGCACAGGACGTGCAGGAATTAGGGCTTGATTCCAGTCAGAAATTCGAAGTCTAGGAGCATCACTAAAGGTAGGTCATCTCATGGAAGGCTCAAATCTAAAGTCAGGAATAAAAGCCCTCTTGTTTCAATCATTTTCATGTATTGTACATCAGGAATTTCATGTTTTATCTAGGTCTATGTATTTAGTACAATGCTCATGCATAATTCCTAGTCTTAATGGAACGAAAATGAATTCTCTTGTGTTATACATGAACCCATGCATATTGTTGGCCTATTTCTCGTACCCATCATGCTATAATGTTTGCATATGTTGATTTTCAGACATGATGTGTCTTAAAACCATGTGTTTATTATTTTTAATTAGTTTTCAGATTACACAGGAAGAGACGGTCTTCCTGTAGACCGCCAGAGAAACCCTAGCGGCCTTACGATAGACCGCTAAGGCCTTATAAATAGTCCTTCTTAGACCATTTCTTGTTTCTGATTTTCTACAAATATGTTAACCCAACAAAGAAGCTCCGGAAGATATCAAGGATACCTTAGAAGAGGGTAGTTTGCTTCAAGATTCTCCTCTTTCTCTCACACCTTACTCTAGGCTAGATCCTTTTCTTGCACTCCAATCTGAACCTGTTCTTCCATCTTTGGATCAGCCGCCCGTTCTTGAATTGAAACCTCTACCAGATTCTCTTAAGTATGCTTACTTAGGCCCTGACCACACTCTGCCCATGATTATTACTTCCAATCTTACGTCTGCTCAGGAGTCTCAGCTTTTAGATGTCCTTCAGGAGCATAGGGGGGCGATAGGATGGTCAGTGGCGGATTTGAAAGGTATTAGTCTAGATGTGTGCATGCATTATATTTACTTAGAGGATAATACTAAGCCGAGCAGAGAGATGCAGTGCCAGCTGAATCCAAACATGAAGGAGGTAGTCAAGAATGAGGTTGTAAAGTGGCTGGATGTTGGGATTATCTATCCCATTTCTGATAGTAAGTGGGTCAGCCCCACGCAAGTTGTTCCTAAGAAATCAGGGCTGACCGTGGTGACCAATGAGAAAGGAGAAGAAGTACCACAGAGATTACAAATGGGGTGGAGAGTTTGTATAGATTATAGAAAATTGAATTCCATGATAAAGAAAGATCATTTCCCACTTCCGTTTGTGGATCAAATATTGGAGAAGCTGGCTGGACAAAAATATTTTTATTTTTTGGATGGTTATTCTGAGTACAAACAAGTTGCTATATACCCAGAAGATCAAGAGAAGACTATGTTCACGTGTCCCTATGGGATGTTTGCTTTTAGGAGAATGCCGTTTGGGCTATGCAATGCCCCAACCACCTTTCAGCGATGCATGATGTCAATATTTTCTAAAATGGTGGGTGAATTCTTAGAGGTCTTTATGGATGACTTTTCTATGTTTGGTACATCATTTATAAACTATTTAGAAAATCTGACGCAGGTGCTGAAGAGGTGCATGGATTCCAACCTTGTGTTAAGCTTGGAGAAGAGCCATTTTATGGTTAGAGAAGGAATAGTTTTAGGCCATGTAGTTCCAGAAAGAGAAATGGAGGTTGATAAGGCTAAGATTGAGCTGATTTCCAATCTTCCTCCTCCTTCTGTCAAACAGATATGGTCTTTTCTTGGCCATGTTAGATTTTATCGCAGATTCATTCAAAACTTTTCTACCATTGCTCATCCTCTGACTCAATTTTTAGCCAAAGACACTCCCTTTACATTTGATGATTCTTCTCTTGAGGCGTTTAATTCCTTGAAAGTAGCCCTTACTCAAGCTTCGATTCTTCAATCCCCAAATTGGTCACTGCCTTTTGAGATCATGTGCGATGCCTCGGACTATGCTGTTGGAGCTGTCTTGGGTCAGAGAATAGAGAAGAAGCCCATGATGATCTACTATGTGAGCCGCACCCTCGCTGATGTACAATTGAATGATACTACCACGGAAAAGGAATTGGTGGCTGTTGTGTTGGCACTAGAAAAATTTTGATCATATTTGTTAGGGGCAAAGGTTATTGTTTATTTGGATCATTCTGCTTTGAAGTATCTCCTTTCCAAGAAGGATGCTAAACCCCGTCTCATTCGGTGAATTTTATTGTTACAAGAGTTTGATCTAGAAATCAGAGACAAGAAGGGGTTAGCTAATGTTGTAGCTAATCATCTATCAAGAATAGTGATAACTGAAAGTGCACCTATGTCCGATTCTTTTCCTGATGAACAAATTCTTTTAATCTCTCACACCTCAACCCCCTGGTACGCTCACATTGTCAATTACCTGACGGTAGGATAAATTCCGGGAGGGTGGTCTAGGCAGGAGGAGGATCAATTCTTTTCATAGATCAAGCACTATTTTTGGGAGGACCTGGAACTGTTTCATATGGGTCCAGATCAAATAATAAGAAGATGTGTCCCCGAGGAGGAGTAACACTCTGTTTGGAACTTTTGTCATAATCTTGCTTGTGGGGGACATTTCTCTGGAAAGAAAACTGCGGCGAAAGTGCTTCAAAGTGGATTTTATTGGCCCACATTGTTTAAAGATGCTTATGAATTTTCCAAGACATGTTTGAGGTGTCAAGCAGTGGGTAACAATTCCAAGAGATATATGATGCCACTTAATCCCGTTCTGGTTGTTGAAAATTTTGATGTATGGGGAATAGATTTTATGGGATCATTTCCACCTTCTTTTGGCAATGAATATATTCTGGTGGCAGTACTAACCCTTCAGGGGCCTCATTAGCCTCTTGGGTGGCATCCCCAGTTCTTAGTAGTGGTAGTCTGATATTTATATCGGGTTATCGGTACCCTGAGCTCTAGGTCCTTACAACATGGCTCTTGGAAACAGTCTAGGCTAGACTACTTATCAAAGTCTGATCGCAAACAGATTGAATCACATGGAAACTCAAATTTCTTTGGGCTAAATCTCTAGAGATTGATGCCATCTGTTGATTAGAAGACTTTAGAATGGATTGGGATTGGTTTAATGACCTAATTAGGACTCTAGGTTTAGCTAACCCTATAAATATCCCTTAAGTTCAACCTACGCGACCCTTACTTTTGGCTTGCGTGAAACTAAGGTAAGGAACTATTATTTCAAGCAAGTTCTTTAGAGTATTTGGCTCCTAATAGTTTGGTTTAACTTTCCTCAAAATTTTGTTCTAGGAGATCAAATCTACAGGAAGATAGAAACTTGCAAAGATGCTAGTTTAGCACAAGTAACCCAGGAACTTATGCAACGAGACTAGGAAGATCTGCAAGTAAGAAGCCCTAAATGAGGTAATTAGATATGGGTTATTTAGACTTATTTGTTCACCTTAGTATCTTCTTCTTACCCTCCAAATCTCATGCTATTAGGTGAAGAGGATAACGAGTTAGAGGGACGAGAAGTTGCTGGTTCAGTATTGGATGAGCAGGAACTAGGGTATACTTCCATTTAGAAATGTAAGGCCTCAGAAGCTAATCAAAGGTAGGTTATCTCATGAACGGCTTAAACTTGATGTTAGGAGTAAAAGTCCTCTTCTTCCAATCAATTTCATACTTTCTACATGGAGTATTTGATGTGTTATTCTGACTATGCATATAGGGTTAACATAGCATGCATGAACCTTACCCTTAAATAAGAAAATGATAATTCTAGTTTATTTCACTCAAACCTATGCATCTCTATGTCTTAATATGGTGTTATCAGGCCATATTTACATGTTGGCACATTTTACCATGCATCCATTGGCCCTAGATTTCTATATATTTCAGTTTTGTTGCTGTTTACAGTAAACAGGAAGAAACGGTCTTCTTTAGACCGCATCGTCTTACTTAGCGCCCCTGCGATAGATCGCTAAGCCCAGTGAAATGATCTGCAAGCGATCACATACATTTTTTAAGTTCTGTATTATATTTAACCTGAAACTTAATGTGGAATGGTCCAACTTACTATATGATAAGCCTATCTAATTAGGTTATTCCTATCTTTAGCACTGTTTTCATATACTTGGGTGTATTAACTGTTCATCATAGTAGATTTCATGTTCTTTATGCACTTGGAACTTATTTTAAAGTTATGCTAATTTCATGCCAAAATCATATACTCTTATATTTATCTTAAGTTTAAATGGTTCATGGACATGTCTAGTTGATTTGATCGCAGTTTTATCACGATCTTTTCTTCTCTATGAGTCATTTTCTTAAGTACATGGCACATATCTCGGTATGATCTCATTATATACACTTTTACACTTAAGCACACCATCTTGAAATTGTAAACCTCTTCGTTGGATATTCCTTCTACCGGACTAGGTGATCTTGTTTCAAGACCTCCGTAAGTCTCCATGAGTCTGAGATTTCCACTAGGACACCGAGCTGGTTATACCCTCAAAACTCAATTGTCTAGAAAGTACTTTCACTGGAGTTTTCTTTGTCTTGACCTTAACGGCCCTCTGTAGACCGCAAGAGCCTGACTAGCGGCTATTTACTTGACCGCTAAGGAAGCCTAGAGGCCTTGCCATGACTGTATGGCTCCAGTACGTTCATTGAGTCAAGTCTATCCATAAACGGTCTAGTACTGATCGCTAACGACTGTAAACGGTCCAGTAAAAGACCGCTAGTTTCCCTCAGCGGCCCAGTCGTGATCGCAAGAGTTCTCAGCATTCTTAACCCAAGGTTGGACCCAAGGGTTGAATTTTCTATGTTCTTAGATGGTCTATTGATTATCTAGAACTTAACACCTTAGTCAAAAGTTATTTAATAAATTATGAAAATTAAAGATTATGCTATTATGCTATCGAACTTCCTCCGTGGCATGACCTTGGTTTAAATCATCTTTGAACTCCCATACTTGTAATTGAGTATTCTTACCTTGGTATCGTTATCATGAAACTATAGTTTGAACTAGTACGTTATTGGCCTACTTTATCGATATTTCTTGTGGAAGTATGCAGCCTGGAATTGGGCGAAGGGGATGGATTGGTCGGTTCCCTACGGCTGCGCTTTGAGGCACCTATCCGCGTGGTTCCGTGGCGAGGACAACGACCCGGAAAGCGGGCTGCCGCATCTCGGACACGTCATGTGTAACCTCGTGATGCTGTCCACCTTTGCGCGCACCTACCCCGAGGGCGACAACCGGCCAAAGGAATGGCTCAATATGCCGGCCGATATGGCGCTGGACATGGTGAGCATGGAACCTCCGGAGCACCACGCCACGGACGCCCCGATGCCGCCGAGTCTCGCGCAGCTCTTGGAGGCTGCCGAATCCGACGAAGGCCCGGACGGGCTGAAGGCGGGCGAGGCGTACCGGGAGGCGCAGGCATGAAGTGGCCGACCTTCTGGTGCAAGTCCGATTGGGTCAATCCGTTCGGCGCCTACAACTGGCTGGACTTCACCCTGATCCTGATTAGCGGTGAGTACGACTGCCGATTCGGCAATCTGGAATTTCACGTCGCCCTGCTTGGGTTTCATTTCGGCGGCCAATGGCATGTTTCAGATGGCGACCTGGAGCTACAGGCCGAGCTTCAGCAGATGATGCGCGACTTTGGGATTGATGGAGAGCCTGAGGGAATGGAGAAGGCGCCGTGAGCAAGCCGCGCCGCCACTACGTCATCCCCGACTGCCAGATTCGCCCCGGCGACGTGGCCGACCATCTGGACTGGATCGCGCAGGACATCGTGCGGCGAAAGCCCGATGTCATCGTGTGCATTGGCGACTTTTGGGATCTTCCGAGCCTGTCTCGGTATTCGCCTGCTGGCGGCATCGAGAAGGAGGGCGCGCGCCTACTGGCTGACATTGAGGCCGGCAATGCGGCAATGGCGCGGCTGGTCGGGCCAATCCATGCGGAAGTCGCTCGGCTGAAGCGCAGGAAGCAGCGCCAGTGGAATCCTCGCATGGAGTTCACCGAAGGGAACCACGAGTTCAGGGCGGCGCGATTCGCCAGCGATGATGCGCGGTTCGAGGGAGTTGTGGGAACGCACCTGTGCAACGTCGAGGCGTTCGGCTGGACCCGGCATCGCTTCCTGGAGCCGGTGGAGATTGATGGCATCCACTACTCCCACTTCTGGCAGTCGGGCCATAGCGACCGGCCGATTGGGGGAACGATCGACAACCGGCTCAACAAGCTGGGGTTTTCATTTGTCGCCGGCCACGAACAAGGGAAGCGATACAGCGACCGGCCGTTGCCGAATGGAAAGACCCTGCACGGCATCGTGGCGGGGAGCTGCTACTTGGGGACGGAGGCGTATCGCGGGCCGCAAGCCGTCAACGAATGGCGCGGAGTCGTCGTGTTGAATGATGTTGTGAGTGGCGACTGCGATCCGATGTTCTTGCGGATGCGCTACTTGTGCCGCACCTACGCGGGCGAGGAGCTTGGCGACTACATGCGGAAACGTTACCCGGACAGGGATTGGGGTCACTTGGGATGAGCCTCGAAACCAAGCCCGCGCAGACGGGTCAAGTAGGGTGCTACGACCAAAAGGGGCCGGACTTCGACACGGCCCTGATTGGCCCCGTTACCAGCACGATCATGGACGCGGACCGACTTGTCCGCATGGAGTGGAAGAACGGATTTCCGAACTGGATGATGTACCGGACGGCGCTTGCCGGCGACACCCTGTACCGCGAACGGCTGCGCCTGTGGACGGTGGCCTTCGCCATCGCTTACTGCACGACTGGCGGCATCAAGCGGCACGCCTACAGCGAGGAGCTGGCGGCGTCGGCTGCGTGGGACGCGTACTACATGCTGCTGACCAATCGGATGCCGGAGGGTCCGACCTACAAGACGGCCGAATCGCTGGGCGTGGATCCCAAGACCTACAAGCGCCTGCGCAATCACCTGTTCGCCAGCATGAAGGGGAGCATGGACGAATACTGGATTCGGCTTGGCGCTGCATACCGATATGCGTTCCTTGCTGAACGCAAGTCCTAAAGCCGGATTCCGGGTGTATCAATAAGGCTCGCCCGCACAGCTTCCCGGCACGCTCCAGGTTGCGGCCAAGCCATAAACGGCGGGCGCGCCCCGGCGCGTCCTAGACGTAGCTGGGGCGCCTTTCACGGCTGGCGGCTCTCCAATCCGCAGCGTGAATTGCTTGCGGCGTCGAAAGACGGAAAGGCAGGGGCAACCCGGTAGCCGCGAGGTGAAGCCGGTTCAAGTCCGGCCCGGGACCAGCGGCCGAATTCCACCCCCTGGATCGTGATCGGCCGCACGTTCTCGATCTTCACCGCCGGAATCGAGGCGAGCTCCGCCTCCCGCGACGGCTCAACATTGAGGACCCAGCCGTAGGTGTAGTTTCCCGGCCCGAGGTCGGCGAGGATCGCGGCCATCGCCGAGCTCCACAGATGGACATATTCTTCCCGCAGTTGCAGGCGGTCGAGGAAGAGCCGGTCGCGACGGCCCGAGACGCCGACCACGCACTGGCCGATCACCGGGCCTCCGCCCGTAAGGCGCACCTTGTAGGCCTTCAGGCTGCGCGTGAACGGATGCCGATGCAGCCAGGACGTGGCGTAGCCGTAGGTCGCGCGGATCGAACCGCCGCAGGTCCTGCCGAAATCATCCCATTCGACGCGGTCCACCGATGACCAGCCGACGCGTTCGACCTCGACCGGATCGGCAAAGCCGCCATCGTCATTTTCAGTCACGCTGTACCCCACGCGAACGCTCTGTCTCAGTGCCGTTGGATAGACGCCCATGCGAAGAATGCGACTCCTGTCCCGACGGTCGCCCCGCAGCAGCCTCAATAACTAGCCGCGCGAGTTTGCTGCTCTCTATTACGCAACAACCGTGAACAAAACTGCTGCAGTTGATAAACAATTGCTTACGCGGTTCAAGGACGTCACGGAACGGTCGGTTCCCTAATAGCGGGCGGCGCGATGCTCCGCCCGGCCGAGCGACTGCGCGTCTGGGTGGCGATGGGACCCCGGCTCCGGTTGCCCGGCTGGCAGCGTGACTGTAGTCTCGCCCCCCGTCCGTCGTGGAGCAGCCGATGTGGGCCCGCCTCAAGCGCCGTCTTCTCGGGTCCCCGCGGCACCCGTTCGACGCCCAACTGGGGATCGATACGCAGGGCACGGTGAGCGCGCGGAGACTGGCGGCCCGGCGCGGCGCGGTGGATGAACTGAACGTCGGCTATGTCGGCTCGCAACCGAGCGTGGTGCGCAAGGCGCTGGAGGCTCTTCCCCAAGACGCCCTGAGCGGCGTCTTCTTCGACCTGGGCTGCGGCAAGGGCCGCGCCATGGCGGTCGCGGGGGCCCTGTTCCGCCGCGTGATCGGCATCGAACTGTCGCCGGGCCTAGCCAGGCACGCGCAGCGGAACATGGCCCGTATTTCGCGGGGCGCGGACCACTACGAGGTCATCGAGGGCGACGCCACGGTCCCGCCGCTGTCCGGCTGCGATGGCGCGGTCATTTTTCTTTACAACCCCTTCGGTGAGCCCCTGGTCGAGAAGCTGGCGGGCCACCTCGCCGGGAGCCTCACGGAACGCCCGGCGCTCAAGCTCTGGCTGGTCTACTACAACCCCGTTCACGCCCACGTCTTCGATCAGCGGCCGGACCTGTTCGAGCGGTACTTCGCGGATCGGATCGACTTCTCCCCTGAGGAGCGCGCCGCACACCCGTTCAGCAACGCCGC
The DNA here is from genome assembly GCA_024336825.1 of Amorphophallus titanum. Taxonomy (NCBI): domain Eukaryota; kingdom Viridiplantae; phylum Streptophyta; class Magnoliopsida; order Alismatales; family Araceae; genus Amorphophallus; species Amorphophallus titanum. The sequence goes on from JANBPO010001214.1 coordinate 12,533, forward strand.
GGACAGCGTCGTGATCTGGCAGAGCCGTACGGGGAGCCTGTCTCCGCCGCTGCCGGGCCATGACCGGCCAGTGAAGGTCACCATTCCCGGGCTGGGCGCCGAAGTCGAGTAGCGCGTCCCCGAAGCCGGGTGCGCGAGCTTCGCGCTGCGGTAGTATCTGCTTGACCAAGCTCACGTTTCGGCTGAGTTTCGCGCGGCAAACGGCGGAGGGGCGGATGGACGGGTCGGGCGTATATTACGCGCAAGAGCGGCCTGAAATGCTGCAGTTCATCCCGGCTGAGACGCGCCGAATGATCGATGTCGGCTGCGGTGAAGGCGGCTTCGGCTTCGGGGTAAAGCAACATCTGCCTCAATGCGAGGTGTGGGGCCTGGAACTGTTCGAGACGGCGGCCCGCGTCGCCGAAACCCGCTGCGACCGGGTGATCAATGCCTCGTTCGACGATAAGGCCGGCCTGCCGGACGCGCACTTCGACGTCGTGACCATGAACGACGCCCTGGAGCACATGCCCTATTCGGAACAGCCTCTGGCGACGGTGCGGCGTATCCTGCGCCCTGATGGCCGCCTGATCCTGTCCCTGCCCAACGTGGCGCATTACCTGAACGTCAGGGACCTGGTGTTCAAGAACGCTTGGGACTACCAGGATTTCGGCGTGCTCGACCGCACCCATCTGCGGTTCTTCACCCAGAAAAGCGCCGTGAGACTGCTTGAGGCCAACGGGTTCAAGGTGCTGCAGGCCCAGGGCATCAATCCGATTCTCAATGATCTCTCCTTCCTTAACCTTCTTAAGCAACTCCTCCTTAACCCTAAGGAAAGTTGGATCTTTAATAGTAGGAGTGAGACACTTCTGAATGATAATAGAATGAAAGTCCCGCTCGGGGAGAAAGATTAGGGAGGAGGCAAGTAAAGCAAGGGCGTCAACTAAGATGTTCTAGTTGCGAGGAATATGGACAAAGATCAGCTTAGTAAAGAGCTTGGCATAAGCAGAAGCAAATTTCTAGTAGGGTTTGAGCTTGGGATCGAGTGTACGGCATTTGGTAAGCACTTGGCAAAGAATAAGCTAACTATCATCGACGATTCGCAACTGGGTGACACCAAATTGATGAGTGGCCTCAAGTTTGACCAAAAGAGCCTCATACTCAGCTATATTATTTGTGACAGGGAAGGTGAGTTGAGAGGCCAGTGGAATGGTGATACCCTCAGGTGTTAAAAGAACTATGCCGATCCCCCTACCATGAGAATTCAGAGCTCCATCAAAATGTAATGCCCACATGGAATTTGAAAGTTGATTAATGGACATCAGTTCCTCATCTGGAAACTCTGAGTGAACGGGATCAAATCGAGGAAGAGGATGATGAGCAAGGTGTTCTGCAATGGCATAGCCTTTAATCGCCTTTTGCTGAATGTAGATGATGCCTAACTGAGAGAGAAAACTTTGCCATCGTGCTAGTCGATTAGTAAGGATAGATTTTTCAAGAAGGAATTTGATGGGATTCATGTGAGCAATGAGATAGACCTCATGAGCTAAGAAGTAATGCTTTAACTTCTGAACTACCCATATTAAAGCTACACAGGTCTTCTCTATAGCTGTATACTTCTGCTCACAGGGGTTGAGGAGTTTAGACAAGTAATAGGCTGCCCTCTCCTTACCTTCTTCATCAACCTATGCAAGGACAGCACCTACTGAGTCATCCGGGATGAAAATATAAAGAACAAGTAGTTTGCCTGGAATCGGTGGCCTCAAGACAGGAGGATTAGATAGATAGTGCTTCAATCCGTCAAAAGCCACCTGACACTTGTCATCCCAATGAAATTTGACTCTCGGCTTAGTAAGCTCATAGAACAGCCTACACCTTTGTGAGTGCTGGGAGATAAATCGGCGTATAAATTGCAACCTCCCGATTAGTCCTTAGACTTCTTTCAAATTCTTGGGAGGAGGCATATCTCTTATTGCTTGCACCTTATTGGGATCAATCTCGATACCCCTCTTGCTAACAATGAACCCTAGCACCTTCCCTGATGACACACCAAATACACACTTCTTGGGGTTCATTTTCAACTGATATTCTCACAATCTCTATAAAACCTTGGCCAGAACCCCAGTATGCTCGATCCTTTTCTTGGATTTCACTACCAGATCATCGACATACACCTCGATATAAATGTGGATCATGTTATGAAAAATAGCCATTATGGCCCTTTGGTAAGTGGCTCTAGCATTCTTAAGTCCAAACGGCATGACCACATAGCAATACGTACCCCAAGGTGTAGTGAATGAAGTCTTCTCTTTATCCTCCTCAGCCATACCAATTTGATTGTATTCGGAGAAGCCATCCATGAAAGAGAGGGTTTCATACCCTACCATATTATCAATTAGAACATCAATGTGAGGGGGGGGAAATCATCTTTAGGACACGTGTAGTTAAGATCCCAAAAGTCTATGCAAATTCTGACACTTTTGTCCTTCTTCATCACCAGGACGATATTAGCCACCCAATTAGGATAGAGGATGACTCTAATGAACCTAGCCTTGTGAAGCTTATCGACCTCTTCTTTCATTTTTAGCACCATATGTGGGTGGAAATGCCTCAACCGCTGCTTGATAGGGACAGATCTTGGCTTTAGTGTTAGACGGTGTTCAACAAGCGCAGGGTCTAGTCCCGGCATATCTTCATAACTCCATGCAAACACATCCTTATATTCCTGAAGAACTTGAATGAGCGCCTCTTCTTCAGATGGCGGTAAATTTTTACTTATGAGGACAATCCTAGGGTCTTCCTCAATACCCAAATTAATTTCTTTGGTAGGCTCTTCTATTGAGGCTGATGGTTCATCGAATCTCCTCATACCACTTGCAAAAGCGTCAGTCTCATCCTCATACTCCTCATACTCTTCATCCCCCTCTTTGACAGGGTCTTCATCATTCATGATTTTGTAAACACCAAACCCTTCGTCGAAGACACATACATTCTCACACTCCAAATCCGACAGAATAATTGGATCCTCTACAAATTGGGGAATGGCCAAACACGCTTGGCATCTCCTGGCTAGTTCCAACAAGAACCTACGGGGAATCTGCTTACCCTTGACCTTCCTAGTAGCAACTACCCCTGGACTCTTTTTACTAGAAGAAGAAGAAGAACTAGCCTGACTACTAGACCCTACAGAACAAGAAGAGGAAGAAGAAGTAGGTACAGGAGGTGGTACAGAAGAAGCCTCCTCATCAGAGGAGTAAAAGAAGTCCGCTAATGGACCTTGAATGAGCGCCCCTTGGGTCAGGGCACACTCAGGAACAAGATAGGGGGTCTATTCAACGGAGATGGAGGATTGAAAAGCTTGAATTTTGGCATTTTTTATCGTTTTCAAGAATGGCAAAGCAACGAGAATGAGAAGCAGAAGATGATGGGGTTGAAATGGAAAGATTTGAGAATTCCTGAATAGGAGATTGGTTGCATAATCGCCCGCGAGGGGGTATGATGGAGAGCTGGGAAAAATGCTCAATGAGCAAAGGAGGAATTGACAGGGTTTGTAGGAAATCAGAAGATAGGGAGATCATGACCACGGGCGGTCTAGGAATGCTGACTGGAAATAATGTGGAACACATGAAAGCAATCAGTGATGGATGGATAGAATCAAGGAGAAAGAGGCCGGCCCACAGCCTATCTATGGTGAAACCTTCTTCAAACTGCACATCTGACTCCCCGGTGTCGATGTAGTTGCTCAACAGTGGTCTCTTACCAGTGATAACTGTCGACTTTTCTAACATATCATGGATGAGTGGTGGTCATTCCGGATCAGTCGGCATGAACAGATGACTCAAAGCAATAGTAATGTCATTCATATCAAACCATCTGTACCATCACATTCTTGGTCATCCATTTTTCTTCTTTTATCAGGCCTTAAAGACTCCAAGGCTTTGTAAGTGACCAGTGGGGCTATATGGCGAGCAAACTGGCGTGCATCCACATCCTGATTGTCTAATAGTGAAGTAATTACTGTAGTCTGCTCTTCAACCTGTTCAGTGGGCCCCTTTACAAAATGTGTATATAAAGACCATATGAGCGGTCATCTGTCTGTCTTGAGAGTGGAAGTCATAGTAGCCCATGACTCTTCTGTGAGCTTACCAAATTCTTCTTTACTTGGCCCTTTATACCCCAGGCCCCATCGAGGGATTAGCTTGTGATTTTTGACGAGCTTAACTCTGCCTTGGAGACTGGCGCCCAAGCCCTTGCCGGTCTTATACCCCATTCTCATCATAATGTTCCATCCCGGGGCATTCATCATATTCTTCTTTTTCTTCCCCTTCTGGGATAGGGGTGGTGCTGTTGTTGACGCAGAAGCTGAAACTTGAGGCCTTAACAAATCATGCTGCGGGTCGGCAAGATCTAACACAGATAACAAGGGCCTATTAGCCGACCATATGGAGGGCACCGATGTGGCAGAGTGTATGTCAACTGATGGCAAAATGGGCATACTAGTGACTTTGATGGCGCACCCCTTACGTGAAAATTTTATGCATTGATGATTTGTTGAAGGTACGACGTCAAGTGCTTGGATATATGAATGACCCAGAATACCATTAAAAGTTGGATCCATGTCTAAGATGTGAAAATCTGTTGTAACTGACACGGGACACAACCCGACTTTCAAAGTGATCATGCCTATGGGTGGCTTTTTCGTATTATCATAAGTAGTAACTGTAATGGTAGACGGCCGTATCTCACTATCCGGAATGCCACACATTTTCAAAGTGCTAGGAGGCAACACATGTATGGATACGTCAGTATCCACCAAACATTGACTGATAGCCACTTTATTAATATCAATGATAATGTACAAAGCATATTTCCTAGCCAGCTTTGGAGCCAATTCATGTTCATAAAAGATGATAGCTGGTTGGTCACCTACCGGAGTTAAGACTGAAGTGATCTGCTCAACTGGAATATCCTTATTGACCATCACCTTTTGTAGATACTGTTTTAAGGCCTTTTGGTGAGTGGTGGATCTTTTAATTAACTCCAAAATAAAAATCCTTGCCAGGGACTTGTCCAAATGCTTTAACAAATCATATTGGGTACCCGATATAGATTCCTGTTCTTGTTCTTGCTCCTCTTGTCCATGTACGGGATCTTGCTCCCATTGTGGAAACACACAATAGAATATCCGTCCACTACGGAGCACCATTGTTTGAGAAGATCGTGCCTCTGTCGGGTTTTGGGTAGGTGAAGGATTGGTAGATGTGGAAGGGATATCAGGGTTGATGAGTGTTGGAGATGGAGTGATCGAAGAGGGAACCCTTATGAGGGGCCTTGTCAGCTGAGGATTAGTGAAAACTAGGGTGGTGGGTAACAAAGGTTCAATGGGAGAGGGACTGGGAGGGGTGGATGGTGCCTGGGTCGTTGGAGTGGGTATAGGCCGAATGAGGAGGGGCCTAGGTGGAGGTGATGGATTTGCAGAACGTATAGTGGATGTTGGTGTAGGTAGGAGTAAGGGGGTCCTTGTCGGCAAGGGGTTAATGGTAGCGGGAGAAGGAATGGGTGCTGGTCAGAGGCGGATGAGTAGTCGCTTTGCTGGCAAGGGATTTGTGGAAGGAGGAGGGGTTTACGGTAAGGAAGGGTTTGTGGGGGTTCAAATGAGGAGCGGCCTAGCTGGCAAGGGATTTGTGGGATGGAATGGCTGAAAATGTAAGATAGCGACCTCGACTGTCATGGCTGAGTCGGGAAATAGAATAGCTGGAAGTTGTAAGATATATGGTAGCACGCTTCGGCCAAGGTGGACGAGCCGAAAATTGAGATATTTAAAATACATGATAGGGTGGTGAGTTTGAAAACAAAGATAGCTGACTTTGACCAGATGTCAAAGGCCAGAAAATAGGATAGGGGATCCTGGTAGGATGTCAGACTCGGAAGCAATCTGGAATTGATGTTGCCTCAACGGACTGTCGAAGACAACCCACGTATATGACCCAGACGGGGAGGTCTGCGTCATAAGTAGAATCTAGATGCCAATCTAACAATATGTCAGAGCTGACAAACCTTGCTCAGACGGTAGGTCCCCTCCACAAGTATGTACCTTATGAAAGAGATTTTCAGCTGGTCCAAGCATCTAAACTTTGAGATGTTGTTTTGTCCTATGCTACCTTATTTCCGTCTGACTGTGTTCCATTCAATTCGTTGCACGGCTGGACAAAAATAGGGATAATAGCTGTGAAAATGATGCAAGATCCTAGAGCGGTGTCGACCCACACTCCACGGAGTTGAGTTCCTCCCACCCCGGGGGAGCCTGTTGTCCCACATCAGAAAAGAAGACGGTTTACTGGGAGCTTCCGTGTGAAAACTGTGGTTGGATGGCACTGCTAATCTAGTGTTGATTATGAAGAGTCCATTGTAGTTGATGGCAGATCTATGTCCTGGAGGAAGAATTACAGAATTCATAAATTACATGAATGTCAAATGTACGTTTTGATAGGGAAAGGAGGAGGATAACATCAGTTTGTGACTGCTTTTAAACTGAATATCTTTGATATCAGTTTATTATAGGATTGTTGTAGCTTTTCAGTTTCCTTCTGCTATCTTCTATTTTCTAGCTCTGCGATCTGTGCTTCTACTAATGCCCGTGTATTGTCGATGCAGTTGATACGGGATGAGATTCGAGCGGGTAAAACTGATAAGGAGATATATAAAAAGCTTGAAGATGATTTTGGGGAGACGGTGCTCTATGCCCCTCGTTTTGACCTGCAGACCGCTGCTTTATGGCTGTCGCCGGTCAGTTCATGAGGCAACTCTACTTTCATTTTCTTTGAGGATAAACCATCTTTGTTCAGTTTAATGTTATAATTACAGGGCACATAATGCATCTCTTTCTTCAGTAATTAAAGGATTCCACCTTTTCTCCACATTGCAACCACAATTAAACATGGTTTGCTGCCTCAGACCAGCTTGTACACTCTCCAGACCGCTTGGGTTTGAGTCTGCTGATGTGATATTGATGCGTTTCTACCAGTCACATGCTTAATGAATTGGATTGTTAAGAAAAAAAAATTGGATTGTTAAGAAGAGAAAATAGCCACACATATTGTTTTTTTTTTATGTCAGGGTTTTGTTTGATACAATGCATGATACTGAATCAGGTCAACCTTATCTATGTAGCAGCATCTGCTTCCCTTCTGTCAGTATCCTGGAACTCACATCTCCTTACTGATCTGTAGTTTTTGTCATCACCGGATTAGATACCCTGCCCAAATCATTTGGGTCCACTCTAGTCTTGATAGATTCACATGACACTTTGAGAGAGAGCAGAAAGCTAACATGCATTCTTTTTGGTTCTGGATTTCTGTTTAGTTGCAGTTGCAGTTCTTACTTTAGTCAAGAAAAGTAGTGATGTTGCTTTGATGATCTGTGGTGGGCAGGTCATTGTTGCCGGGGCTGCAGTTGGGGTGTGGGCATACCAGAGGCACAAGCAGAAGACCAACGTGCACATCATGGCCTTGAACCTCGTGAGAGGCGTCCCATTGACCCCGGTGGAGAAGGAGACAATGCTGGACCTGCTAACACCCCCACCACCCCCACCGAGGAGGTGGCGGTGGTGGCCCAGTAGATGACAACGTCTCCTTGGCACTGACCGTTCTTGGCTCATCCACATCCTAGACTGAGTTCATAATCATTTGATTCATGGGGTTGTTTGGTTTGACGTAAAATACCATAAATTTATATTTTTTCTCCCTTTTCTTATCTTATGCAAGTCCAAGCTGAAGTAATCATCTAGTGTGAAAGATACAGAAGTTTGGAACCTGCGCCATCCCCATAAATTGATGCGTATGAGCCCTAAAGAACAAAGAGGGGAAGCATCGGAGCCCTAAACTAGTCAAGTGAAGAGTACTGGACGCAACACAGAAGGACTACGTACCGCAGCGCGTCGAGGTGCGCGCGGCAGAGTCGTGGATGGATCGACCGATCAAGGTGTCGTTGGTGACAGACGCGCTCAGGGGGACGAACGCCAACACGTTCTACCTGGACGAGTCGGAAGCCCGCGCTCTGGCCGCCGCTCTCGAAGCCGCTCAGCGTCCCCCGGTCAGCCCCGAGGTGGATCGCCTTCGCGCACGGGTGCGGGAGTTGGAGGCGCAACGAGCCGACGTGCTCGCGGAGGTTGAAGCGCTTGAACACTCGGATTGGCTCCGCGACACCATAGCGGGTGACCGACTCCGAGCGGCGCTCACGGATGGCACACCATCCGACACCGAGAGGAACGAATCACGAGCAAGCTTGACGAGGTTCTGGACTACCTCGACTCTGGCTATGACCGCGACATCGAGTGGTCGGACCGCATCGGGTCGCGCGTGTTCATCCACTACCGCGACGGCACGGAGCTGGTCGTGGCAGCCGCGATGGAGCCTGGGGGTTCCGGGTCCGGGGCAGCGGGTGACGCAACACAGAAGCTCGGAACGTGCCCGACTTGTCGGCACGCGGAGCACGAGGGGCACATCTGCCTCAACATGGCATCGGACTACGACTGCGGGTGCGACAAGCGGCCAGCGAAGGTCGCGGACGACGCAACACAGAAGCTCGTGGACCGGGTGAAGGACTACCCGACGATCACCCGCCTGTCGCACAAGACGCAGATCGAGTTGATCGAGCAACTCCGGGACGCTCTCGAAGCCGCTCAGCGTCCCCCGGTCAGCACCGAGGTGGATCGCCTTCGCGCACAGGTCGAGGCGGCCCGGGAAGCGTGGTGGTCGGGGACGGAGCAGGGTGACACCGGCCTCGTCTACACCGACCGCATCGAGGACGCGATGGACGCGATCTGGGATGCCATCGGCCACGCGGACTGGACGCCACGGGAGCGTCCCCCGGTCAGCCCCGAGGTGCTGGCGGGCGAGGTCGGATACCCGATGACACCTGCCCTGCACGCCCTGACCACGGGTGGCACACCATCCGACACCGAGAGGAACGAATCATGAGCGCGACCGATTTGGCGATCCGAGAGGTCGCCGTTCGTACCGTTGGCACCTGCCGGGGGTGCGGTGAAGGCGGCTGCTATGGAGGCGCGCACTGCCCGTGCGAGGGGTGCGCGTGCCCATCTGACACCGAGAGGAGCACGACATGAACAGCCCCGTGACCGCGACAGTCGCCCGCCGCGTGGCGATCAGCTCCGCGCCTCGCGACCTCATGGACTACTGGCCGCACGACCCATATCGGTTCGGCGACGAGCTCGCGAAGGCCGCGCGGGATCTCATCGTGCCGTCTTCGCCGCTGCGCGAGGATCGCGCCTTCGTGATGGATGTGATGGAGGCGATTCTCGCGCAGGCTCGGAAGCAGGGCGTGGTGTTCGCGCCCGAGGTCGACGTCGTGGTGCTCGATAGCGGTGCTGCCCATGTGACCGACTACCGCGAGGGGTGGGGCAGGCACTGGCAGAGCGAAGAACCTGGGGGTTCCGGGTCATGAGCTACGACGTGGATTGGATCGCGCGTGCGCGCCGGGACGACGACGGCACGAGCAGAAACATTTGACGAGAACGAGGACAAATGAACATCACACCGGAGTCCGCGATCGCGCGTCTCACCCGCCCGTGGACGGATGTCATCCCACCCGACGAAACCCGACCCACCTACACCCCGATCGACCACCCGCCGATGCTCGACATGTTGAACCTGTTGTGCCGCAGCAGTTACGGTGCCGGCGCGTCGGGTGCAGGGTCTGACCCGGCCGCGCGGAGCCTGCTGAACTTGGAGGCTATGCAGTTGCGGGAGCACATCGACGGGACGGTGCGGGCGTGGCATCGCGAGCTGTCGAAGGGGCGGGCACCGAGCGAGTTGAAGGATGCCCTCACGTCCCTCGCTGGGATTCTGGCCGCGCATCGGGCCGCGAACACGATCCAGGCGACCGAGTACGACCGTGTCACCCGGTTCTTCGCGAGATGGTGTGGGCAGATTTGGCGCCTGTATGACCCGCCGACGATCAAGGAACTGGATGGGTCGTGCCCGAACCCGGACTGTGAGGCGGAACGGTACGACGATGGGGCCGGGACTGCGGCCAGGCGCATAGAGCTGGCGATAGCCATCGAAGGCGTCGGCCTGGAAGATCCCGGAGAACTTGGCCCGCCACCCTCGCGTCCGAGATCATCGGCCTCTCGCCGCCCGACAAGCCGGACCCGCGCTGGCACATCCGGGTCCGTCAGCTGACGAAGTCGTTCGGCCCGAACCTCGTGCTCGACAAGGTCGACCTGGACCTCGAGCGCGGCAAGGTCAACGTGATCCTCGGCGCATCGGGCGCCGGTAAGAGCGTGCTCATCAAGCACTTCATGTGCCTACTTCGACCCGACAAGGGGCACATCTGGGTCGACGGAACGGACGTGCTGTCGCTCAACGCACAGGCGCTTTCGAGCTTCCGCCGTAAGTTCGGACTCGTGTTCCAGTTCGCCGCGCTGTTCGACTCGCTGACCGTCGAGGAGAACTGCGCGTTCCCGCTGCGCGAGCACACGAAGAAGGGCAACGCGGAGATCCGCGACATCGTCGGCGACAAGCTCGCGGCGCTCGGCCTCCAGGGCACGCAGAAGAAGTACCCGGGCGAGCTGTCCGGCGGCATGCGCAAGCGCGTCGGCCTCGCGCGCGCGCTCGTGCTCGAGCCCGAGATCCTCATGTACGACGAGCCGACGACCGGGCTCGATCCCCTCGCCACGCGGAACGTCGACGAGATGATCCTCGAGACGTGCGACCGGTATAAGGTCACCTCGGTGGTGATCTCGCACGACATGGCGTCCGTGTTCCGGATCGCGGACCGCATCGCCATGCTCCACAACAAGCGCATCCTCGCGGCGGGACCCGCCGAGGTGATCGCGGCGAGCACCGACCCGTTCGTCTACGAGTTCCTGCGCGCCTCGGGCGTGTCCGCGATCGGCAAGCTCGCCGGCGATCGGGGCACAACTGGGGCGGGGGGCACCGCGTGAAGGCGGTCTCGTCGGGCGTCCGCGTCGCGATCCTGTTCATGCTGCTCGCCGTCGGCGGGTATCTCGTGTGGAAGAACCTCGGCCAGGATCCGGCGGGCAAGGACAACTACACGCTGTTCGCGAAGTTCCGCGACGCGTCGGGCCTGCCGGTCGGCAGCCGCGTCGTCGTCGCCGGCATCCCGCAGGGCGAGGTCACCAAGCTCGAGGTCGAGGGCCGCTACGCGATCGTCCGGTTCAAGGTGTCGAAGAAGGTCCAGGTGTGGTCGAGCGGCGTCGTGATCAAGAAGGCGACGTCGCTGCTCGGCGACAACTACCTCGAGATCGATCCGGGCGACGAGACGCGGCAGGGCCCCGACGGGCGCACGCAGACGTTCTCGCTGCTCGGGCCGGCGTGCGCGACGTACGGCGCCGATCGCCCGACGTCGGACGCGTGCCGCCAGGTGCCGAACGTGATCGAGGCGACGACGCCCGACATGCTGATGCACCGGATCGAGGAGACGCTGCCCAACGTCGACCGCGTGCTGGAGAGCGTGCGCGATCTGTCCGAGGACACGCGGCGGATCGTCAACGGGCCGCTGCAGTCGGTCGCGAACCGCGTCGACGGGCTCGTGCAGCGCGAGGCCGGCACCGTCGCGAGCATCATCGAGCGCGCGGACCGCTCGATGGCGCGCATCGAGCAGATCGCCGAGGACCTCCGGTCGCTGACCAAGGACGCCGACCCGCGCATCCAGCGCATCCTGCAGAACCTCGACGAGGCGTCGGGCGAGGCCAAGGACCTCGTCGCGACGGCGAAGCAGGAGCTCGAGCAGACCGGCGGCGCGCTGCGCGACAAGCTGGACAAGCTCGACGGCGTGATCGGCAACACCGAGTCGATCACCAAGAAGATCGATCAGGATCAGGGCACGCTCGGCCGCCTCGTCAACGATCCGGCGATCGCCGACAACGTCGAGGCGATCACCGACGACGCGAAGGGCTTCCTCGGCACGCTGTTCGGGCTCAAGACGTACGTCGGGCTACGCAGCGAGTACAACGTGTTCGCGGGGCTCGCGCGCCACTACGTGACGGTCGAGCTCCACACGCGCCCGGACAAGTACTACCTGATCGAGCTCGAGAAGGGCCCGCGCGGCGACTATCCCGACGTCTCGCTCGAGTTCGATCCGACCGTCGATCCGAACAACTGGATCAAGAAGACGATCATCGAGGACAAGATCCGCTTCACGTTCCAGTTCGCGAAGCGGTTCGGCCACCTGACGTTGCGCTACGGCATCAAGGAGTCGACCGGTGGCATCGGTGCCGACTTCGATGCCAACGTCTGGTTCAACCGCTCGATTCGCCTGTCGGCCGACGTGTTCGACGCGACGTTCGACGAAGATGAACCATCCGATGAAGAGATCCAAGAACTGGTGGAGAGCTTGTGCCTCATGGCACATGGAGATGAATCTCCGGAGGTAATTTCTGATCCAGATTTTATTTCCAATGAACAATGGGAGTCCGAATATGAGAAACTGTATCTAAAATACAAAAAAATCAGGTCTGAAAACAAGAATCTCAAGAAAAGAATTGATGATTTCACAAGTGAAGATATCTTCATTAAATTTGAAAAATTGGAACAAGAATGGTTTGAAACAACTGAAGAAAAAGAAAAACTGCTGCAAACAATCTCAGAGTTGGAAAAGAACAAGGAAGAGATGTCGTGTAAAATGTGTGAAATGGAGGAAGAACATGAAATGTTAAAGAATGATGAGAGAATGCTGAAAACCCAAATTCTAGAACTTGAAAAAAGGAATGTTAGGTTGGAAGAAGAAGTTGATGAACTCCAATCCACCCTATCTAGATTTGTCAAAGGAAAACAAAACCTAGACAACTTATTGGGGGTTAAGGTGAACTTCCAAAAAGAAGGATTAGGATACAATCCTCCCAATAAGAAACCATTTGAACAGAAGGTCTTCACATCCTACATCCATGAGAAAGGGAATGATCATGCTTCCTGCTCCAACACTAAGCCAAAACAAGTTCAGCCCAAGTCATTCTCACATCAAAGAAGAAAATTTGCACCTGTAAACTGCTTTCATTGTGGTAAGTTTGGACACGTCATGACTAACTGTTGGCTCAGACGAAACAACCCATGGAATCATGCATTTTGGATCAAAAATAATCATGCACAGCACAGGACTAACTCTCATGGACCCAAACTAGTTTGGGTACCAAAAACAGTTGCATGAGAATGCTTGTTCTTGCAGATATGTCTTGAAGCCAGGGGGAGCAAGTGGTACCTGGACAGCGGCTGTTCGAGGCATATGACAGGAGACAAGAAAGTGTTCTCCAAATTGCAAGAAAAGGAAGGAGGTTCAGTCACCTTTGGTGGAAAAGAGAAAGGTAAGATAATTGGAATTGGTGACATAGGTAAGAACTCCCAAACCCTGATTGAAAATGTTGTTCTGGTAAAGGGTTTAAATCATAACCTGCTAAGCATAAGTCAACTGTGTGACAAGGGATTTAAGATTGTTTTTGATGAAACTCACTGTTTTGTAATGAACAAAACTCATAATGAAATTAAATTCATTGGTAAAAGAAACAACAATGTATACACCATTGACATTGACAATGCCTCATGTGATGATGTATGCCTTGTAGCAAACAATCATGAAAATGCTTGGCTGTGGCACCGAAGATTGGGTCATGCTAGTTTTGGAGTAATATCCAAGTTGTCTAGACATGACTTAGTAAATGGGTTGCCAAAATTGAAATTTGAAAGTGATAAGATATGTGAAGCTTGCACCAAAGGCAAGCAAACACGCATTTCTTTCAAAAACAAAAATATTGTTTCTACCTCTCGACCACTTGAACTGCTACATCTCGACTTATTTGGCCCCACTAGGGTATCAAGTCTAGGAGGTAAGTCTTTTGGATTTGTAATTGTTGATGATTACTCCAGATTTACGTGGGTGTTATTTTTATCTCATAAAAGTGATGTTTTGATGGAGTTTCAAGGGTTTTGCAGGAAAATCCAAAATGAGAAGGGATACCTCATTACCACTGTTCAAAGTGATCATGGTGGAGAATTTGAAAACCATGAGTTCAGCAGCTTCTGTGAAGAGCAAGGGTATATACATAACTTCTCATCACCAAGGACGCCCCAGCAAAACGGAGTAGTGGAAAGGAAGAACAGAACACTGATAGACATGGCCCGGACCATGTTAAGTGAAAACTCACTACCCAAGTATTTCTGGGCTGAGGCGGTAAGTACGGCTTGTCATATCATCAACAGGGCAATGGTAAGGCCCATTTTGAAGAAGACACCATATGAACTTTACAAGGGTAAGAAACCAAATATCTCACATTTTAAACCCTTTGGATGCACCTGCTATATCTTGAATAATGGTAAGTCTAACCTAGGTAAGTTTGATGAGAAAAGTGACAAGGGAATCTTTCTAGGTTATGCACTTAACTCTAGAGCTTATCGTGTGTTCAATAAAAGGACTTTAGTGGTTGAAGAAAGTCCTCATGTCATTTGTGATGAGTCCGAATCAAAACTGACAAATCAAATATCTGTTAATGTGGATGCAGATGAAGCTCCTATGGGGTCCTATTTATAGGGTCCCGGAGGCTTAACTCGAAACTGGGATTTTCTTTGATTTTCAGGCCTGGGTATTATCACAAAAAACGTAGATAATCCTTCTAGCTTCCCGCCATTTCAAACGGCACCTCATTTGACTGAGAAACCGCGGAGATATTGGTGGAGGAAGTTGAGGGATTCAAATGGCTTAGAGAGGGAAAACCGGTTTAAATCCTCAGGGATCGGGCTATAGGACGGTCTATCGATAGACCGCTTACTGAATGGAACGGCTTGTTCCAGACCGTCCAATTAGTCGGTGGAAAATATAAAAGATAACAATTATCCTCCTATATTCCTTCGAACTGCCCGTGATCCACTGCGCGGGAAATTGGTGGTCAAGACGGTCTATAAGGAGCCGCTCCATGAATTGGAACGGTCACTTTGACACCGTTCACCACGAGTCGGTGGAAAATCAAAAGCCAGATAAATTCAAATTCTGTAGACCTGAGCATGTACACGGTCTGAAATGGACCGCTTACAATTATGGAACGGTCATAGAATGGCCGTTCTATAGAGTGGGACGGTCTAACCAAGACCGTGTACACACTAAACCTACAACTCTTAAACTTTGGCGAAAATTATCGTTTAAATCATAGCCAAGGAGGGAGGCGTTTTCAAAATAAGCCCGAAATCATGCTCAGAAACGGACCAATAAGCGATGAATGGCTCGGGGCATCAATAAATAACAGTAAGAGAAATGACCCGACTCATTGGCAAAAAATGGGTGTCAACAGGCACGGCCCCCGCGATGGCAGACGCTGGCCATCTTCCTCCTCCGGAGGTCCCTCCGCGCGGCCAGCCTTCGCCGCCTGAAGAGGCGATGTCAGGGTTGGCGGGGATCACGACGGTTGTCGATCTCATGGGGAGAAGCGTTTGGTGGTATGAGTGCCCGGGGGAGCCTGGCCCCCAGATTGAGAAAGAGCTGACGGCCCTAGCTGTGAGGGGCATGTGCTTGGTCATTGGTGCCCTTGGCCTGTGGAGGCACCACTTCAGGGGCCTCGCTCGAGAACTGGAGGCCAGCCAAGCCGTTCAGACGGAGCTCTCAGCCAACTACGAGGTACTTGAAGATCACCTAAAGGCGTCAGAGGCCGCTAACATCGGAATCCGCGATCAGCTGGTCCAGGAGGGATTGGTCCTCTCTGGGATGGAGTGGGACCGAGACTTCTTCTGGCTCCGGGCTAACATGACCGAAGCCCATGTGATCAAGCTAGGGGTACAAGTCCAGGCTTTGGAGGCTCAAGTCAACAAGGTCGAGGAAGAACTTGCCGGGTTGCATTCGTCAATGGCTACTGTCGGCGAGGAGGCAGTGGAGAGCTTTCGTGCTTCTCCGGCCTACCGGGACGAGCAGACCACGGCGGCCTTGGAGATCTTTGGCCCTGCTCATGATCAAGGATTCCGGGAGGGCTGGAGCACTGCTGTCGTGGCTACTGCCAAGCACATTGGCCTTACAGTGCCGCCTCTTCCTCCTCCGTCAGCACCCTATAGCCTGAAAGACGGTAATGGCGAAGAGGAGACGAGCGGTGAAGAGGCCAGGGTTGAAGAGTTGGTGCTGGGACCGAGCACTACCGAGCGGGCACCCGCTGTCCCCCCAGTGACAGAAGATAGTGCAGGGGAGCTGACTGAAGATTTACCTCCATCCAATCAGTCCGTTGCCTCACGTGAGCCAGAAGAGTCCGGGGCACATGATGATGTCGCTGAGGCGAACCCTTACGTAGCAACCCTGAAATTTCAAAAATAGAATTTTTAGTAAAAATATAAATAATGACTTAAAGCCAGTCACCATTTTATAACATGCCGCCACTTTCAAGAGGTGTCCCTTAATCAACTGACGACCCTTAATAAGACGTCAATTCTTTTCAAACAAGGGTAAGAATCCAACTCGGAACAAGAAAGATAATTAACGCCCTAATCAAAGGCGCCAATTAATAAAATGAAGACCTTGACACGGGCGCCAATTTTCTAACTGACGCCCCTGATCCAGTCGCTAATTTAAATAACGCCCCTTAACAAGGCGCTATTTCACTGAGAAACCGTAAAATGGAAATCTGCTACCGTGTTCTGCTCGAACAGGGAACTGAGAATCAGATACGGAGCTATCTAGGTAATAATTAGATTGGGAAAGGATTAACAAGGGAAAGACTATAGCTAATGGGATTCTTACTGGATATACTAATCCCGCAACAGCTGGGGATTACAGCTTAACCCGTCCAGAGGAATCCTCCTCTGCAACGCTGACTAACAGCTTGAATAAAAGATGAAAGAAAACAAAGATAAGATGAAACAGCAACAGAAAGCTGTAAAGACTATAAACCCAAACTGTAGCTCAATCAGAGCAGATTGGCCTGGATTTGATCCACGGTCCAATCACGGAATCTTCAAGCTTCTTCTTCCTCCTTCTGGATTGAACGGCGGCTCTGCTTTTCTCTTCTGCTGGTTCTCTTCTATCTGATCTCCCTCTCTTTCTCTGAGCTCGTCTTCTTCTTCTTCTAGTTTTCTCCCTTCACTGGACTAGACTCTTCTCTTCTTCTCTCTCTTTCTGTTCTCACTCTCTGTATATACTGCCCAGACGAAAAGCCTCACTCGTTTTATTCTTCTTCTAGCCCAGATCCACTTTCTCTCTCATCCCTTTTCAATTTCCCACGCAGAGTTTCGACCACGTGGCAGCTCTTAGCTTCTCTGCACTCCACATGTCACACCTGGCACATCCTCCATCTTTGGATCACGTGCCCTCCTTGTTATCCACAAAAGGATATAAGGATAGAAAATTCCTTTTGCTGATCTGCCATTGGACGAACGGATGAATGGGGTCTACGAGAAGAATTCTGAAGGTTTTAACGTTGGCTGTGTCAACGCCGAGCCTCTACTGCGTTGACGCAGTAGAGGACCCATTAGCTTCATGCTCTGACCTTGGTAGCAGGAACGTCGACCTTAGCATTCACCTTGGTTTGTAGTTTGTACATCGGTTTGCACGTTTCCGTCAATGTTTAAAGGTTTCGGGTGTTCTACGTAAAAAGCCTCCGCATACCGTACCCGTCGTCACAGACCCACAGGTAACCCGCTTTATCCAAACAAACGTTTCGCTTCTTCTGCCACATGAGCCCCATGGCGTGTGCTGCTACATCTTCAGCTTTCGTCGTTCCATTAGGTATGCGATCTCCATTCGAAATCGCACTTCCAATGTGTTCATAGAGATTACGAGAGTATCTCCTCGAATGCAGTATTCGCTGCGAACTCTCTTCTGGTCCGTGTATTCGCTAATTGTAGGATGCGTATGATCTTTCAACAAGATCGATTCCCTCGGAGACCTTCTCTTTGTTTGTGGGAAATGGCGGTTTCTCTGCTCAATTGCCTGCTGTATTCTTCCTTTTTCGCCCTTTGTGTTCGCGAACTGTTTCTCCACTGTTTCAGTGAGACCGGAAGAATGGGCAGTTTTTTTTCAGTTGGAAATTGCAAGGCAGGAGAATAATGGGAATTGCGGCTATTAGTTTCTTTCATTTGATGTGCATTTCCACACCTTGTGTATTGGTTAACCTCATATAATGAATCTAGAATTGGAAATTAGTTGGGATGCTCTTTTGAGAGGAGTCAATTAACGAAAAAAATCCCTCTTGTAGGTTCTGGATTTGCAAAGAATTCAAGCTATAGGCATCGCATATTCTTCGGCCAAACAACCCAAATGCCTCAGTTACAGTGCTGCTCGTCGGGTTATGGGGTAAAGATCACCAGTCCAGAAGAGTGCAAGGAGGATTTTACTCCTATCGGCCGAAGGGAGTTGATTGGGTTGGCCTCTGTGGTTTCGGGTTTCAGTCTAACCGGCACAAGTGGCCGAGGTGCCGGCTTGCCGCCTGAAGAAAAGCCCAAATTATGCAATGATGAATGTGAGAAGGAGCTTGAAAATGTATGGTGAGATTAATAGCTACCTGACATGGTATTTATTATCAGAGTCCATTAGGTGCTTGTGTTGAACATCAGTCGCTTGTTTCTACAATCTCATTCAACTTTGCTTATACAGCTGGCAACTCGTGCTATCGAATCATTAAACTGGCAACTTGTGCTATTGAATCATAGTTCTATCATCTATGGTATTCTCTATCTATTTCCTGTAATCTTAAGTCATCAGAAATGTCAGCCATTCTGTTTCTAAGTCCTAAATCCTCAGAGCCCACAAAATTAGAAGGCACTGCAAACAAACTTGTAGAGATCTATAGCTGTGCAACATGAATCCTTAGAAGCAGGACTCACTCTTTTTTATAGTTTCCACCCCCAAAAAAGGCTTGTATTCCCCGTTCCCACTCTTATGCCTAAAGGAAAATTGAATTGCAAACTAGAAGATCCACGTGCCCATCTCATTCTCATTACTGCTCCCGTGCCTCCTCCATGCTTCTAATTGATCCAACCGCCCCATTACATTCTCTTTCCTCCTCATTCCGCTAGAAACAAAATCCGTCTGCATCTACTAATAATGCAGGTGGCGGAGATGAGGGTGCTGAAATATTCACTAATTCGAAGAAGAAGAAGAAGAAGAAGAAGAAGAAGAGGAGGGGTTAACTCGGTCGGAGGATGGGGAATGGCACCAGAGAATATCGAAGAAGAAGAAGAAGAGATCAGGCCTACGGCTGCTGGGGCACGCTGATCTCGCTGTCCCGGCACAGACCCACGTCTATGGTCATGGTCCGGTCGCCCTTCCTCCGGGGCCGCACCCTGCAGCAGTTCCTCCTCGGCGCCTGCACACACCACACCACCGGCCCCATATTTATGTACATCATCAGGTGATTGATTAGCTTTGTTAACATATATAGTAAATAAAGAGGTCAAAAGATAATGATTTTGGATCGGTGGGTCTTTTCCTGATATCAAACGGCCAAAGCTTTCGCCACCGATTGCAGCGGAGCAAAAATAGAAATAGAAAACTAATCAAGATCAATGAATGTGAGCTTTTTTTTTCTCCCTTCTTTTTTAATGGGTCTTGTTTCCCCTCCATTAATTGATTTAAAATCTTCGAAGAACTATCGAGATTTGAAATCCCTCTCTGTGATGTGGTATGGTATGGACTCTGTAATTGTGATGTAATGGGTAATGCGAAAGCAATGTTCTCGGTAATTACCCGGTCCCAGAGATGGGGATCGGCGCGTTTGTAGACGACCACCCTCTCCACCGCCGACGGCTCCTCGATCTTCCACTTGCACGGCGGGTGCGCCGCTTCCCTCCGGTACCTCGCGTAACGGGTCACCGTCGTCGTCGCCGTCCTATCCCCCACGGTGGCGTTATCGGTTGTGCCGGAGGCGAAGTAGAAGACGAAGGGCTTCTGGCAAGGGCTCCGGGCGACGGGCCGGGTGTTGAAGGCGTAGGCGGTGTAGTCCGCCCGGCGGTACCAGTTGAGGAAGGTCCGCGTCGGCATCTCCACCTCCCGCGGCGACATCACCCCGCGCACCACCTGCACCGCGTACCCCCACGCCACCGCCACCGTCCACTTGCGGTCGCCCCGCGGGTTCATGTCGTAGCAGATGCTCTGCTGCATCACCCCCGCCGAGTCGAGCCGCACGGGGCCCTGGAACAGCTTCCGCAGCGCCGACGCCCGCGTCTCCCCCGGAAGCACCGGCTCCACCACGTCCAGGTGATGGATGGACACCAGCGGCGCCACCGGGTGCGCCGCCAGCAGCCCGAAGAGGCTCCCATAGACGTCGTACTGGTGGAAGCCCGGCTCCCGGGTGAGGGGCACCCCCAGCTCCGCCATGCACGCCTGCATCCGGTCGTCGCTGCCGTAGAGCGCCGGGTAGCGCGCGATGCACCGGTCCTGCATCCGGGCCAGCGCCTCCGCCAGGGGGCGGCTGATGGCGAACCCGCCGCCGCCGTAGGCCATGCCGTAGGAGAAGTAGATGTTCTGGAGGTGGCTCTCGGAGTTGGCGCCGATGTAATAGGGCTGCCGGTGGTCGTACTTGGACAGCACCCGGAGGAGGTTGTCGGGGACGAACACGGTGTCGTCGTCGCCCATCACGAGCCAGCGGACCTCGGAGGCGGCGCCGCGGGGGAGGCTGCGGATGGTCTCCGACACGATGCGGGAGATGCGGATGGCGGAGCGGTGGCCTCCCCGGTGGGTGTAGGGGAACTTCGAGGTGTCTGCGGAGATGCGGATGCGGGGGAGGAGGCCCTGCTCGCCGCGGGGGGTCTTCACGGAGCTGTCTAGCCACACGCACCCTCGCATCTCCTGTGGCCGCCACCACACCTTGATGTACTCCTTCCGCTTGTCCCACAGCTTCGCCGACGCCGCGATCCCGAACACGACGTGGCGGAACGACGTCGCCTCTTCCGCCTGGGGAGCTTAGAGCCGTGCCGCCGACGTCGGAGGAGGAGGCAGAGAGGGAGGGCTGGTGGGGGCAAGCGGTGCCGTGGGCAGCTCCCGGCGATAGGGTGGCGGGGGAGGGAGGGACGAGACATTGTCGGAGACCTCCGCAGCGACGCTGACGGTCGCCCGTAGGAGGGCGCCCCCGGGGATCATCCCCTCATCCTCCGACGCCGCCTGGTACCGGCGGTGGGGGTAATAATGTCGGCAATAGGAGGGGACGACCTGGAGGAAGTAGACGACGTATCCCCGTCTCATCTCCCGGCTATGAACTTCTCATCCTCTGCCTTCCTCTGCTCCAATTCCTGCCGGCTGACTACCTCGGCAGGGACTGTCACAGACTTCACGCGTAATCCCGAACACGTCTCCTCTGCACCGACTGAAAGGAAGAAACGCGTGTGTTGTCCGTGCATAGAGACTTCACCCCGGGAGGTGACTAAATCCTCAAGAATATCAGTAGCCCAAGAACCTTACCTACGGGATGGCTTGGTTCAGTCTGAGCCGCGATAAATTGTGTGAAAGAGGGGATGGAAGGAGGGGAAGCTGAAGCGGTCCAAACAGCCTCCACCCTCCTCTGCTCAACCTCCTTCCGCCCCGCTATTTTGGTGGCCGCCAACGCCTTCTCTATCGGTGACCCCTTTTGAGGTTCCCTGGTGGCCTTGGGTGAGGGAGTTGGAGTGGACGGCGGCTCCGACCCAACCCAGGCCTCTCCTACCTTGGGGGTCGGTGAGGGCATCGGTTCCTCCCTAGCTGATGAACAAAAAGCAGAAGCATCCAGGTGTAAGTGACTCATTCCGACACAGAAATAAAAACTTCACCTGAAAGACGCTCTTGACAAAGGAATCTCACCGGCAGGTTGGCACGGTTCGACTCGATCGGTCTCGACTTCCTTAAAAGATGGAACCGGAGGTGGTGGGGGAACAGTTTTGGTAGCCTTGGCGGCCTCTGTCTTCTGGCACTTAGCCTCCCGCCGCCCCGCAGCCTTCGCCTCATCCAGAGACTTCTTCACGGGTGATTTTGCCTAGGGCCTCTTTGCGAGCGGAGGCAGGGGAGTTGTAGTCGGGGCTGGTGGCACCATTTCAAAATGCACTAGCTTCTCCGCCTGCCGGAGGAGGTTGTGGTAAGTTGCCATCTGCTTGCTATCCGGATGATCTGTGAGGAGAAAAGATAAGAAAAGTGAAGAATTGAGTGACATCCGGCACCCTGAAAAAGGCAGCCATGAATGCAAAGGAAGAGACATTTCAACTATCGTGTGGGCCGGTATAGAGTCGCAGTGATATTGGCCAATAGTTGAGGGATGGCTCTTTGTCGCGGCGGGCGGTCTCTCGGACCAGCCAACACACGTCCCCGATCGTCTGACAGCGGTCGGCAAGGATAGCCAAGTCTGCATGTTTCTTGGCGGACAGATGGCAATGCAAGTTGAAATGATCCATCCCCCATCCTTCGGCATAATGATAGGCCACGTGCAGACGCTGCCTCAGGATGGCTACTGGCCGACCCTCAATTGTTAGCCCATGCACCCGCAAGAGGACGTAGAACTAGGTAGTGTCTGCACAGTTCTACCGTTTCCACTCTTCCCTCCTCACGAACGTGCGGTAGGGGCAAATCAGGTCCTTCTCGGCCCGCTAGCTGGTTGCGAGGGTGCCTTCCTCTTCTGCCAGTAGTGGATAATTGATCAGCTCTCGGTGGTCCGATCTGATGTAGCAGAGATCTCATAGGGTCTTCTTGAAGTCATCCTTCGCCACCGAAGGCAGCTTGGCCTGTGGCGCCGGTTTACCCTCTCGGGCTGCCTTGCGAGTGATCATGTAGTTGGACACATCCTTGCTCTTGCTGCACCACAAGCATAGGAGGTGCTCTGGGTCAACATCAAGGATGGGCACGGGCTGTCGGCTCAAAAATCTTCTCTCTGCTTCATCCCAGTAGTCAGTCTTGTGAGTCCAATAAAAGGCCATGCGGGCGTTCCACCACTTTACGTACTCAGGTGTCACCTGAGGGACGCGATCGGGGGCTGGTACTCTGAAAGTGGCGGCGTCTACCCAGTGGAAGAAGTCCCACCAGACTCTGGCATTCTCTGCAACCAAGCCTCCCTGAAGGGTCCACATCGTCAAGCCAAACTGGGCGCTGTGTACGGGGATATGCTGGTCGTAGCCAAAGTTTCGACCAAAGCGAAACGGGTAGTATGGCTCCAGCAGCAACATCTCCCCCTGCCTGAATGTCAGCACGCTAGGACGAATCGACAATGCCCAGTCCCTCAACTCAGGTTCCAGCAGCAGGCGAACCACATTTGCCTGGCTGATTGGGTGGACGTACTTCTCCACCTAGTCATCCTTGCACTCTCTTTTGCTGTTCACTAGGGGGCTGGAGTGCGCAGCCAGTGCCCAAAAATGAATAGTCCCAGTGGCATCTTGATGGACTGTGGTCAATCAGCCCTAGATATCATACAGTCGCAAAGAAGTAGGTCTCAGCTCGACACTAGTAAATTCAAGCATCCATGGCACGAGCCCCCAGTCCTGAATGGCACGTGGGGTGAACTCCGAGAATAGAGAACAAACCCACGTATTAAAGAAATACAGCGGGCACACATACCGCGCCTGCTGCGGGAACTGGTGAGTGCTGATATCCCCCAGAGCCTTGTATATTAGGCAGAGGGTAGCTGGACAGAGAGACAACTTAATCCCCCATGCCATCTGGCACGCCGGGTAAATTGCATCTGGTCGGATCACCGTCTCATCCCCATACGACATCGTAAATGAACACAGCCAGTATGTCAAATACGCCGCACAGTGCGTCAGCGGGTCGACCACCATCAGGTTGGGCACACTCTGCCGCCCCCTAGAGGGGATCTTCACATTTGTCCTTGGCTTTGCACGTTTCTTGCGGGCAGCAATGGTGCTGACGCAGGGGAAGTCCTCATACTACTTCGGCCCATCATAAAAATACTGTAGCCACAAGGCCATCCTGACCCTCTTCCTGCCCCGCGGCGAGGCTACCTCTCACCATGGGCTGACTGATATAACTCTCGGTACACCTTCATCAGGTACCGATATGAGTATCCGAGAGAATAGTAGCCATCCCCATCAATTTCATCTTTGATCAGGTCCGAGAGGCACACCTCTTCATAAGGCTCCCCGTCTATGGGCAAGCCGCTCAATTGACTAAGGCTCCATGAATCTAATGATGTCTCGCCCTCCGCTGTATAAAAAGTGTTGGTCTCTACACTGAAAACTTCAATCATCCCACAGTAGAGCCCCTTTAAAATAGGATAGCCATAGCGGGAGGCGTAGATGCTATGGTAGATGCCGGCCTGAATGAGGAGTGGGGCGTAGTTGAACAGTATATATTCAGTGAATTCCACGGCCCCTTCCCTGAAGCTGTGGGCATCTTGGAGCTTCAACTCCCCGAACCATCCCAATGCTAGCTCATGCTTGAATCTGACAGCAAGATAGTCCAAGATAAACGGCTCTTCTCTGTAACACCACTACAGTGGCGCCAAGAACAAGCCAAAGTGGTGCTGCTCACCCTGGACCCGGCCTGTAGCCATGTCCCATTTTTCTGGAGTGAAGCCGGGGGTTCTCAGCAATTTATCTTCTACCGCGAGCACGGCATCCAACCCCAATACGAGTTCCCACTTGCGGGCTTCGCCCACCAAGTACATTGGAATGCTCCTGGGAAAAACATGGGACAAGCTATCCTGAGCTTATAAAACTGCACGCTCCATCGCTTTCACAACCCATGGCTCTTACCTCTCCTAAGATCATGACTGCTTAAGAAAACGGAGCAAGTGCTTGTCCTTTGGAAAATCTCCCCTATAGCTCCCTGTGGTGCGGTCAAAGGTGAAACCCTTCTGATGTGAAACGACCTAGGGATGAGTTGAAACCGACCAAATGACCCTCGGACCTAGCAAGCAAGCAACTCACAGACCTATAGCTTCACTCGAGCAGACTCACCCGCTGAGCGCACACTCGTGCCCGTAGGTAACACAATGATGGTGGTTAGGGTCCGGGGTGGGACCTCGCAGCTCCGGGGGATGGCTAGCTTGGGATTGAACCTCCAAGGGTCCAGGGATGCCCACTCTCACGGGCGGCCAGCACGCCGGGGGTGTGGGATGTAATGGTTCTCTCGCAACTCACCCGCGGTAGTCACTCAAATATCATCGAAGTCAGGATCGGGTGCTCTCTCACTGCCGACGGAGCAATCAAATGTAATACTAAACTAAGTAAAGAAATCCCAACAAATGAGAAGTGTTCAGGAGCTCACCTGATCGGCATGAATACACCAATCCCGGCCAGAGATGAGGGCGAGTGGGGAGGCGTGGGTATGCACCCGCTCGCCACGCAAGTGTCGCTTCGACCTGCTCAAGTTATTACACTACTACACCTCTCGCGAGAGGGGGATCTTGGGGTGGGGGTTAAATTACTTACACCCAAAACTACCTCCACGCAAGGAGGGGCCTTCAGCCGGCCAAGCAGGGAGGGAAAGAATAGAGCGAGGAGCTTCAATGAATGGCAGAGTCGGTTCTATCCTCTTTCTGGAACAGGGGATAGGCAGGCGATGTCGGCGCTACTGTGACCACTCCCGAACTCCTTTCTTAATGAGACCAGAGGCAAACTCTCCATAACTAGACCGGGATGTTGCCTGAATTTTAGGAAAATTTCAAGTTGTCGGTGCAGGTCGAGGAAGAGCCTTGAACTGGGTCTCTGCGTCTTGGTTCAGACAGCTACAAGATCACAATAGTAGCAAGCTGAGAACGTCATGAATAGTCCTGAACTCCAAATCAAGCACGGCCAGAGGTGTTGGGGCCGTTGACAAGTCGCCTTCGAAACGTGATCCACGAGAATGCCAGATGATGTTGGAGTAGGCCGGAGAAGCTCAAACAGTGACAGGGTGTCTATTCAATCCAAGAGGGGACAGAACAACGCACCTTGGGGAGAAAATTAAGAAGTTGCCACTCCGGATGCCAAATGGAGTCTCGCTTCTTGGAGAGGGAAGAAGACTCACTGTTGAAGGTCCCAGCCAAACCTCGCCTTAATATATTCGGGTGGCCGATCATGGCAGCTTCTGCATACAGCCTCAGGTTGTTGGCCAGACCTCTTCTACGTAGTCGGGGAAGAATGACTCTCACTACTAGCTCGGAGCTCGGATGAGGATGAGACTGCCCCCGTTACAAAGATGACCCCACCCCCCCACCATCAGCCACCATCCCCTTGCATTGCAGCCCCCCCTCCGTGCTTCATTGCCCATCACAAGATAGCAGCTTCAGTGGCAGGTCGCAGGCAGACAGTAGGGTTGTGGAAACTACAGCTTATCTGGCACTTCCCCAACTCTTCTGGTGGTAAATCATATACCACTGGAAAGTTCATCCAGAGGACTTTCCAAGCATGTGGTTTCATCTTCATCCGAGCTCGGAGCTGTCTATGAGAGCAATTCTCCCCTGACTGCGCAAGAACTCCCAGGCAGAGAACCAGAGCCCTAGAAAAGCTTCCACCACGATCACTCCCTTGCAGATCTGGATGTCCAACTTGGCTGAGAGCAACTTCTATCAGTCCTCTATCAAGCACAAGAAGCGGAACGACGTTCAGACCCCGGCATCAGAAGTATTGAATTTTCTCCCGAAGTTGCGCCAGGTTGGTTCCTCTGTTCCTGAACGGATCCACGTCCACCTTTCTGACCAGCACGATCATCCCTGACATCTTATGAGGCTGCCATCAGTCCCATCTGAAAGAAGACTCATCCGCGGTCGTCACGGTTCCAGCCCTGCCTCCATCCGAGTTTAGGACTGCCCGTGGCGTCTCCTTCTTCCAGCAGCAAGACCCTGGGAGTGGCCAGCACCAGGATGGATCAGCACTGTTCCACGACCTGCACCATCCAGCAGTCGACTCAGGGTTAATCCAGAAACTTCCAGCATCTTCCTGGGCTAGATCAGAGTGTTTTGGCTCTAGTTTCGGCCCAATTGGAGTTCGGGAGCATCCATGGCGGCGTACTCTTCGACCGACTATCCTACGATCCCAGAAGCTGGCAGCACCGACAAGGAGTCCAGCATGATAAGATTCTAGCCCATCCCCTCCCCTCGCTTGGCCGACTGAAGGCCCCTCCTTGCGTGGAGTTGCGTGGAGGTAGTTTTTGATGTAAGCATTTAACCCCCACCCCAAGATCCCCCTCCTGTGTGAGGTGTAATGCTGTAGCTTTCCCTAATTTCAGGTCAAGCGCCATCACCGCGGTGTGCGGGTGCGTACCCACGCCTCCCCGCTCGCCCTCGTCTCCGAGCGGGATCAGTGTTTTCACACCGGTCAGGTAAGCATCTGCTACCCCTTGGCTGGTTACTTGCTTTGCTCATTTCGTGTTGCTTTGAATGTCCATCAGACGGTGAGCCGAGAGCCCACACTTGCACACCTCATCTAGTGTGCCCACCGCGGAAGGCGAGAGAGTGCCACCCCAAACCCACGCCCTCGGCGTGCTGGCCCCCACTCAAGTTGGGAATCCCAAACCCTTAGGGGTCAGCCTAAGCCAGCCAAGACCCTTTGAACGATTGGGTTCCGCCTTGGACCCTCGCCATGATCGCCCGGTCACCTTCGGGGGATCGTGTGCGCCGTGAGAGCAAGCCATACGCGTGAGTCTGTAATCTTCTTTATATGCTTGCTGGTCTAGGTCCTACGGTTGTCATTGCATCCAACAGCATCATAGGGATGTGCCACATCAGTAATGCTCACCCACACATAGGGAAAACTCAGACCTGCAGACTACCTCAGGGGCGTCATGTAATGTATGTTTTCCTTGGCTTGTGCGTTATATTCTCCAAATAATCTATTGAAAATGTACAGGACATAACACACCACGATGGGTGCGCCATGTGGTTATAATGCACCAGGAGTGGTCCGTTAAAGGCACCCGAATGTTGAAAACTTAGAAAACTCCACAGGAAATCACTTAGTATAACGCACCATGATAGGGGCGTCATACAATGCATGGCAGACTGGGACTAGTCCGTCATGCCCCACAACCTACAGACCTAGTGAAGACCTCGATCACATAGCGCACCACGAGCGGTCTGCCATGCAATGCATAGCGCACCCCCTAGGGTCCGTTATGCCGACTGGAAAACATGACGGACGAGTTCAGACCGAACTCCCCTCCGATCAAGCCAGATCGGCACGAAACAAAAGGAAAAGTGTAGGAGAAGATGAATAACATGATTTCTACAACTACGTCACACCTCAAAATGTAAATATACCACCCCTAAATAATTTCTAAAGTATTTTCAACCTAATTACCCCTAAAATGAGACTTGCACAGAAAATGATGCAAATGCCTATGGATGGGCATGCATGTGGTACCAAAATATTCCTAGCGAAGTAAGGAGTCCATCCCCCTACCTCGATCGCGATGAAAATTCAGAATGGACATTAAACATTTATTTTATCTATGATAAAAAAATTCCGTGGCCTACAGACTGGCACGCCCGGTGGGACTTTTCTTGCCTTTCTTCTTTCTGTCAAAGAAAGTTCGTAAACCTTCCCCAAGGTTCTGATTGCCCCTCCCCTCTTACAGGACGGGAAGAGGGGGGCACATCTCTCGACTCATCTGAGAGCTTTTTGTGCATCATTGCACTTCTTCATTCGTACTACGCACCACCACCACCACCACCAAAGACGACGATGGCAACAGTCACCTACGGTCCTCAGGTCATCGCCAACCTTGCCATGTTCGGATACCTGGCGACCCCCATCTTCTTCGGTGACTTCCCAGCACTCGTCGGCTCGCCCTTCTTCCTGGGCGTTGTACCTATGGCTGAAGTCAGTTCAGCCACGCTTGCAGCAGCCACCATCGGGGGCGTCAGGCCCTCGGCCCCAGCAACTGGCTGGGTTCGCTCGGCCAAGAAGACAACTATCGAGGGTGTTAGGCCCTCCGCCTCATCAACCAGCCGGGTCCGCCCGGTCAACAAGCCAGCTGTCAGGGGTGTCAGACCCTCGGCTTCAATGATCGGCCGCGTCCGCCCGGTCAACAAGCCAACTTTTGGGGGTCAGGCCCTCTACTGCAGCAACTGGCCGGGTCCGCCCGGCCAACTGTTCGCGGACTAGGGATGTCAGGGCTCTCTGAGGAATCCTTGGATTCATCTGAAGGCGAGGATGACTCATCTGAAGGCGAGGAGCATACACTCGAAGGCGAGTAGCCCGAGAAATGATACTCCTTCCCTCTCGAGAAGACCTTGGACATCTTCTTTGCGTGCCGACGGGCGGGACTGATTAGCCCGTCACCC
Organism: Amorphophallus titanum; assembly: GCA_024336825.1. NCBI lineage: Eukaryota > Viridiplantae > Streptophyta > Magnoliopsida > Alismatales > Araceae > Amorphophallus > Amorphophallus titanum. The sequence continues at coordinate 41,682 of JANBPO010001214.1, forward strand.
ATTGAGCAGACACTAGGGGCGGCCTTTCATCAGGGCTATTGCCCATATCATGAGGTGGTAGGCCATATCATCCACAATTGTGAGCAATTCAAGGACCTCGCTGAGGACTTGATCAAACGAGGGAAAGTCAATATGGGTGGAGCCCTGGTCAATCCGCCGCAACCGCATGCACGGGGGACTCTTCACTTCTCCGTCAACGTTATTCATGCTGCAGCAGCTTTCCAGCTCTCCGAGCCGCAGGAAGAGGGAGTCAGTTCCCAGGGAGCCAGTTCCCAGCCGCCTAAGTCCACACTATGGTACCCCGGGTGGCGACCTTCCCATCAGTGTTCTTTTCCCAAAGAAGACACTGAGAAGATCTTTGATAAGCTTCTGGAAGACGGCCGGGTGCTGACACATGATCCACCGGCCTACTACAATGAGATGGCCAAGAGTCATCCCCGCTATTGCAAATATCATGCTAGGGTGTCTCACCCTACCCGACAATGCCCAGAAGTCCAAGACTACATTGAAGTCCTCATCCAAAGAGGCGAAATCGATGCGCAAGGGAACTCTATGGCGCTGCGGCATCTTAGAGAAGCCGCCGAGAGAATTCACCAACAAATTCGGCAAGAAACCGAGATTTTCTCTCGACTCGCTCGACCGAGTGAGCTTGTGGAGAGTGATAAACCTCCGCTGGACCACAAAGGTAAGGCTAGGTGCGAGGGGCCTAAGGCCCGGAGCCTTAAAAGCCAAGTCATGGGAGAGGGTGCCAAGCCCCGTCCCAGGCCGAGTCAACCCGGCATTGTCATAAAGGAAAATCCTCTGCCAGACAATAAAGGCAAGGCAAAGGTGAGGGAGCCTCCGGTCAAAGCTCATGTCAAGCCAGCGAGGCCGCCAGTCACAGAAAGGCCTCAACATCTTGAGCTCGCAAAGGAGTCTGTCAGAACAAAGACGACGGAGTCACAGTGCCCCCAAGGGCCCCACTCCAAACTGGCAGAGTTTAAGGAGCTGCCGCTTGAGATAATTGCTCAGGCAATAAATGCCACCTTCCAGGTTCAACCAAAGGAGGCCATCTGGACTAAGGTCGTCTCCAGAAAGAGTCGTAGCACCAAGGCTCCTAAGGAGCCACCCCGGAGAAAAAAGCAGACGTCTGGGGGCAGACTAGTCCCACCTGCAAGACAAGCTCCCCTTTCTTCTCAAGAGGCAGCACGTCAGAAGAAGCAAGAGAAGAATTGGAAGAAGAACTTGAAAAGGAGGTTGAAAAAGCAGGCTGAACAGGCAGCAGCTATCGAGGCTCCTAAGGAGCCAACTCCTCTACAGCGACTTCAAAAGCTCATAGATGAGCTGGAGGAGTACACTCCCCCTCGCACCCCCAAAGGTGTCTTACACTTCTGGTTAAATCCCGCAATCCTCATGTCCCTGACCTTAGTAGGTGCAGATCAAAATAGTACTTCTTAAAGATGTGGTATGGCAAAATATTCACAGTAGCCCCTGGATCTATCAATATCCGGCTTAATCATTGACACTTAAGATACCCTCTCATGTATAGCTGCCTGTTGTGGCTGGGATCTGGAATTAACATGTCATCTTCCGTAAATGTGATCGCTGGCCTAGAGTTTACTTCTGTCAACAGTGCTTCATACTGCGCCGGCGACTGCAAAGCATCAATAATTGCCTGGTGGGCTTCTTCGGTCAAAGAGAGAATCTCCCAAATAGAGAATCTGGTGGGTAGCTTTTTTAGCATCTTCATAATCTGGCTACCTACCCGGACATGGGAGAGCCGTATTTCTTCTGCCCAGCGGGGCTTCGGAGGCTCATGAGGTGCCTGCGGCATTGCCTGCCCATCTTTCTTCTTATTCTCTTGGTCAGCTTCTTGAGAGATTTCTTCTTTTATAGGAACATCCCCTGGTGAAATCGGAGTATCTATCTCTTCTTCATCATTTTGTTTGGACTTCAGAGCTGGTGACTATTGACGCTTGCCATTTTTGGATGGCGCAGCTTGTATCGACTTTTTGCCTTCCAAGCTAGACAAGAATTCGAGAAATGATGGAGCTTCATCCTTTTTCTTCTCTTCTTGATATAAATTTGCAGGAGGAGGAATCTCAGCACCTCGTATTTCTGGCTCTGGCGTCTGATACGGCTTCTCTCCCCTGAATATGATATTGTGATTGACCGGCGGCAAACGCCCCCATTTCTTCCCAGAATGGGTAACATGTGCCGAGGTTGAGGCCTCAGCATGGTTGGCTTCTAGTGGCGTGGCCGACGCCCCTTCATCATCATTCTCTCCTGGCAAGGTGAACAGCATGGAGAGGGTGTTGCATTGCACTATTGTAACTTTCTTTTCCTTCTTGTTTCTCGGCCGTCTTTTCTTCTTTTGACTTTTCGGCCTTTCCGACTCTTGTCCCCAGAAGGGTTCAATCTCATCGCTTTCCTGCTTTTCCTTTGGCTTTTCTTCAATGGTCAGCCCTTCTAGCTGCTCCCAGAGTATACAATCCTTCACCAACAGCAGCTTCGGCTCAGTTTGTTCATACTCATCAAGCCCATTGATGTACTGCTGAAGGCGCTTCACCTCAGGACTTATTTCTTTATGTGCAGGCAACGGGGTCTGCCTCCTCCGGTTGCGAGTAGGGATTCTGATAACTGGCTTCATCTCCGTCTCATGCCAGACTGGCTTTATCGGGGGTGGACCCAGCTTTGGAGTAGCGCTCCGAATAGATATACCAGGTGTTCCAGTGGCTGGCGCCTTGTTTCTAGCCTTCATTGGCTTTGACTGCCATCCCTCCTGATCTTTCAATGGAGTAAGGAAGCAAGCTTCATAAGTGCGCCTGGTGCACTCTTCAACAGCCTCTTGGGGCAGTTGTTGATATACAGATATCATGTTTACGGCCATCCTCATTGCCGGAGGTTCATGTGGGCGCGGAGGTTTCACCTGGTAGTCTCCCAATTGAAGCTCGCCCTTCTTGAACATGCTTTCCATAACATCCTTGAAGATGTAACAGTCTTCTATAGCATGACCGAGTGCCCGATGGTACAGATAGAATAGCAAGTCATCCTTTTTTGCTGTATCAGTAGGTCTCTTGGGCTCGGGCAGTGTTATTTTATTGAACTTGTAAGCCCAATTGAATAGTGCCCCTGTCTTATCTTTGGGGAAAGAATACGCCTTTCTCATCTTGTCTCTCAAGGAGACCCTTTCTTTTCTTTCGGCTGCTGCGGCTGGCGGAGGAGCATCAGCTGCTCTGTTCTTCCCTTTTTGTTGTTCAAAAGCCATGAAATCAACGACGTTGGCTTCTGAGTGTGACGGCCGTCGATCAGTAGCCTTTCCCTTCTGCACAGTGGGGACATTAGTGGCTGGGCGCCTGGATAGAAACATCTCGACCTCTACCACTATGTTATTCAATCGGTCAAATGTTCTGACATCTGTCCCGATCATCTTTTTCAGTACCTCCCTCTCGAGGTTCTGTTTGCATATTTGCACAGCATCTTCCTGATGAGGAGGTCGCCGACATCTCATGGCCATATTTCTCCATCTTTTAATATACTCTAGGGCGGTTTCATCTTGCTTCTGCCTGGATGCATATAAAAAATATACTCCAAGGGCTCTAAGGCTTAATGGGTTTAGAAATGACCAAAAATGGGCTCGAAATAGGCTGAAAGATGACTCCAAAATAATGGTTAATTTAGGGCATCACGGAGATAATTAAGAGAAATAACACTACTTATGGGCTAAAACGGGTGTCAACAAGGAGGTCACCCCAGGTGACCTCAATGAATTGCGTCAATAGATCCAGGCCCAGACAGAACTCTGCCAGGAGCTCCGGGACCAACGGGCCGACCCCCAATGCGTCCTACCCGAGCGACGAGAGGACGAGAGGGACCGTACTGGGGGGAACCCCCATCAAGCGCGAGAGGGATCCCGTGCCTCAGCCACGAGGACCCAACGATCCCGAAGTGTGCCCGGACCAAGGGTGCGCAGCCCACTCCATTCCAGCCCAGAGATGGATCGCCGACTCCAACGCTTCGAGGAGATAGAAGACAAAGTCCGATACCTAGACGACGTCCTCTTGGCCGTGAAGAATCACGGCCTGATCGACGATGACCTGGACTTCCATGCTCCCTTCTCTAGGGAAATAATGGAAGTCCCCATCCTGCCAAAGCTCCAACTATCGTCGTTCACATCCTACAACGGCACCATCGACCCAGACGACCACATACACAGCTTCGAGTCCCACCTGGTGTTCCACCGGGCCTCGGACACTGTGAAGTGCCTAGCGTTCATAACGACCCTTTGAGAGAACGCCCGGGCTTGGTTCGACTTCCTGTCGACCGGGACTATTTCTTCCTTCCAACAGCTCAAGAAGCTGTTCAAGGAGAACTTTGTTGGCAGTCGAAAGGTGGCCAAATCTACAGTAACTCTACTCGCCCTCAAGCCGGGCAAAGAAGAGATGCTGTCGTATTTTGTCTCTCGCTTCTGTGCGGAGGCACTACGGATCCCACATCTCGACATCGACATCGCCACTATCGCCCTCACCCAAGGGACGCAGGACCATATCCTCCGACGTGCCCTTGGGGTTGAGGCCTCGGTGACCCTTCGTGACCTCCTTGCCCTAGCGCAGAAGCATGCATGCTGCGAGGGGAATATAGCGGCCCTGGGGTGTGCTGCCAAAGCCGATAGGTCCGACCGCAAGAGATCTGTCGACCCATCGCGAGAGGGTAGGAGTGAGTGGGAGCGATGTGACGGAGATCGCCGTGATCACTCTGAGAAGGAGAGGGATAACTATCGCCACTACACGCCCCTGACGGCTCCACCCAACCAGATCCTGATGGAGATCTGCGAGGAGCCATTTCTCAAGTGGCCTTCCCAGATGAAGTCAGATCCAAGCATGAGGAGCAAGAAGAAGTAGGGCCTTTACCACTGCGACCACGGCCACGACACCGCCGGCTGCATCAACTTGAGAGATGCCATCGAGGACCTCATCCAGAGGGGACTCCTCGACAAGTTCCTCACCAAAGCCATGGAACGGCAGTAGAAGACACCCTCACTGATCGACAACCGGCCTAACAAAAAGCAGATCATGATGATCTCTAGAGGGCCGGCCGCAGGGGGAGATAGCACGAGCATGAGGCGATGATACGCGATGGCCGTCTGCACTGCAGACCATTGAGATGACACCTAACATGGGATTTCCACCCCGGGCCGTCTAGGAGATCCCATTGTCTTCTCCAAGGATGACCTAGATGGTGTGACCATACCTCACTCCGATGCTTTGGTGGTCTCCGCCACCATCAACCAATGTACTGTGCGTCGCATTCTAGTGGATAATGGAAGTAGACCTGATGTTATTGCCTACGACTACCTTGTACTTATGGGTGTACATATGTCTCGACTCACACCGTTGCACACGTCGCTATATGGATTTTCTGGCACGACCATTGGCCCGGAAGGACGCATCTCTCTCCCGATCACGTTCGGGACCGCTCCAAAAGAGGTAACCTTCCTCGCCGATTTTACCATAGTTCACGCGGTGATAGGTTATAATGCCATCATTATCTGAGGGATCCTCGGCACGCTCTGAGGTGTTCCTTCTTCTTATCATCAAAAGCTTAAATTCCCCACCCCCTAGGGGGTAGGGGAGGTCCAAGGGGACCAAAGGGAGTCCAAGAGATGCTACCTCATCTCCACGCGTGATCGACATCCCGAAGAAGTACCGTGTCATGCCCCGAGCGCGGAAGATTACTCGGAAGTGACGTGACGATGTCTATAACGATCATGTCAATCAGAGCGTAGTGCATTCATCTTCTTCATCGCTCCATGTGCACAGCATCGCTTGTTTCTTCTTTTTCTGCTGCTTGGAGCTCTTTTTCTGATATTCGGGAGCTTTTCTTTGGAGATCTGGACACTCTCCCTTCATGTGTCTGACTTTCTTGCAATGATAGCATGAAACCTTTTTGGCGTATTTGTTCCTATCATTGCTAGTTTCAGGAGATCTTCCTGTGGGGCTGAATTTTTTCTTCCTAAAGGACTTTCCCTTAGTCCTCAAAAACTTCCTGAACTGACGTGTGAGTAATGCTTGCTCCTCTTGATCCAGATTGGAGAATCCATCCGATTCTCCATATGGATGGGAGCCAGTTGATAGAAGCCCAGCAGCCCCGCAACGAAGGGGTGGAGAGGAAGATGAAAGTCACACTTCCAAGCCAGAAGAAAGGTACACGAAAGGCCCGAATGGATATCTAGGCTAGATTCATGGGATCTTGCTGGAGAAAAGAAGTACTGCCACTGTAGCTTGAAGCGGACCTCGAGCTCATTCACGTCCCGCTCGGTCAGCTCACTCCAGAGATGAAGGCCGGCCTCTCTCTCTGACCGCGGCACAGGTCACTGCTTCCAGCCCAACAACAGTAGAGACCGTGCCAACAGCTATGAAGGAAGATCAGTTAGAACAGCTGAAATAAACAAACAAGTCATGGAAGAGCGAAGAGGTTACCTCCGGCTTCAGGCCCTGGTGCCCAGGTGGCCTCAATTTCGTCAAAGGATGGAACCGGGGGAGGGATAACGGCTGGTTCTTGCTCTCCAGCCGTCCTCTGGTGTGGCCGCGTCACCCGAGTGGCCGCTCTCTTGGCCCTACTAACGGCCTCCTTGACCTGGGTCCTGGGTCACTTTCGCGAGTCGCCAGGAGGCAGCAGCGTCGTGGTCGGGGCCAGCTCAGGGATGTCAAAATATGAAGGCTTCTACGCCTCAGAGATCAGCTCCCTGTAGTGCCAAGTCACCTCCATAGAGAGGTGAGCTGCAAAGGTGCATAGGTGAGAAAGATGCATGCTGAGCATGAAAGAATCGGCTCAAAGCTGAAACAAAAAATAAGTATACCTGGTGGTCCCATGCACAAGGAGGTGAGAGGCCAATAAAATAATGGAGGCGCCATGTCTCGAGAAGCTGCCTCACGAACAAGCCAGCAAATATCACCTATCTTCTCACTCTTCTTGGCCAGCAGTGCCAAATCCTCGTGGCCACGAGCAGACAGGTGATAATTCAAGCTAAGATGGTCCAGGCCCCATCCATCAACATATTTGAAGGATATCAACAGGGGATGACCCAAAATGGCTTCAAATGGACTGGTGATGGAAAGCCCTTGAGAATGAAGCAGAGCAAATAGCCAGGAGGTGTTGGTATAAAGGCCTTCCCATCTATCTTCCCTCCTGATGAGCGTCTGATATGGATGCAAGCGATCTGTCTCCAAAAGCCAGTCGATCACAGCTGGAAGGGATTCTTCCATGGGTATGGGGACCTGTTGAACAATCGCCCGCTCGTTGCTCACTCTATAGAATCCTCGAAGCGTCTTCACGTAGTCATCCTTCTGGATGTTAGGCATCTTCGGTTTAGCCTTGGACGACTGACGCTTCGTAACCTTCCTGGCTTCCAGATACACCATCACTTCAGTGTTGTTCCAAGACTTCAGCTTCTTCAGATAGGCAAGATCGATGTCCCGCATCGGCTCTGGCTAAGAGTCCAGGAAGCGGCGTTCTGCAATGTTCCAACAATTGTGGCAGGAGATCCAGTAGAAGCCCGTCCGCGCATTCCACCATTTGATGTAGTCTTGGGTCACCCTGGGCGAACGAGTGGGGGATGGAACTCGGAAAGATACATTCTCCCGCCGATTAAAATAATCCCACCAGGCACGAGCTTCATCAACAGTCATTTGTCTAGCCCGATGCCTGTTTGGCAACCCGAACTGTGCTGAGGAAGAAGGGATCTGCTGGTCGTATCCAAAATTCTGACAAAATCGGAAAGGATAATACGGCTCCAGCCATAGCAAGCTGCTCTTCCTAAAGATTAGGACACTGTGGCGAATGGCCAGTGCCCAATCAATTAACTCTGACTCTAAGATCGTCCTCATACATTTGGTGCCGGCAAGCGGATGAATGAATTCCTCTGTCTCAAATAGATGGCACTCCCGCATCTTGTTTACAAGTGGGCCCGAGCTGGCTGCTAGGCTCCAAAAATGCAAAACTCCAGGTCGTGTCGAAATTGTCCCGCGGCTTGCGCCTATTGTACTTCGGCCACTATGGCCCACTTGTAAAGCCATATAGCTCCTAGTAATTGTACAGCCATTTGGACGTATGCACTCGCATCCATGTTCGGGCCCTCAGTCTCCCCCCGTCGTGTCACCTAGCGTGAACCCCTCAACACCTCCGACCCTAGTCAACCTTGTCCGATCCAGTGCGAACCTACAGCTACGAAGTGCTCCCCGCTCTTTACCTAGGACTCTAGGCTTACACAGACCTCTCTTCAGCAATGGAACGTAGGTGTTCGAATTCAACCCGATGTAAATAAACACTGACTACTTACAGTCGATGGGGAAAGATGTCCTGTAGATGACTCCCTACAGTCACCTGTGCACTTGCACCTACGGAACCGATCCTCCCCTCCACGTGTCCATCACCTCTCGAGTCCACATTCCGTGCCCTGGTGGTGCATCCCCGATCAGTCTTTGGTTCCATGGGTGATTGTCAAGAAATCGACTGGCATGCCCACATCCCAGCTACGTTTCCCTAAAAACACAGAAACCCCTCGTGCCGTTCGATCTTCCCTCGACTCTCCATGAAAGGCAAGTGCACGGTGCCGCTTTGAGAAAGATATGGCCAAGAGAGGGGGTGCCCTAAGCACACTATATTCTGGCACCTCTCCCATAGCCATATCCGATCCCTTACTCCAGTCACCGCACACACCGCGCCCCGATGAATGAAACCCCCCACACGCCTTGCGCGTGAACAAAAGGATGGCACGCCCAGTGGGACGTCTCCCACCTTCCTTCTTTCTGCTGAAGAAAAAGCCTATGCCAGCCCTAAAGTCCTAGTGCCCTTTTTCTGTCCTTGCAGGAGAGGTAGAAGAAGAGCACATGTTCCCACTTCCCACCAGCTTCTGGTTCATTTCCCAGTTGTCGGATTGTGTTCGACGACTATCAACAGCCGTCGTCCCTGCTCGTCTGGTACTCCAACAACTATGGCGACCGTCACCTACGGTCCCATCATCGTCGCCACCCATGCATGGGTGGGCTACTAGCCAGTGTCGATCACTTTTCGTAGCTTCGCCCCGGTCATTGGATTGCCCTACTTTTTGGGTGTGGTCCCCGTGGCTGCTCCACCGCCACCCCCAGCTCCTGTCTCTTTTGGCGCCACCAATGCGCCATACCAGTTACCAGTCTCAGCAGCCAGACCGGGCGTCAGGCTCAGATCTCCTGTCGCCGGTCCCCGTAGGGGTTCCAGACTAGCCTTAGCCTGGGCAAGCCCCAGCCCCTGGGCCCAGCTCCGACCGACTCCCGACGTGAGCTTTGCATCCAGAGCTCCGGTCTCCACTCCTGCAGTTCGCTCGGGCCTCCAGCCCCGGGCCCCGGCCAAGTCGGCATCCAGCGTGGGTCTCCAATCCAAGGTGTTCGACTCCTCAGCACCCTGCTCGGGCCATCAACCCCGAGCCTCCACCGAGCAAGCTCCCCACACGGGTCCCCTGACCTAGGGGCATGGCTCCCCAGCACCCTGTACGGGCCTCTCGACCCGAACCTTAGAAGAACAACCACCTCACCAGGGTTCTCAACCCCTAGTACGAGGTGTCTCAGCATCTAGACTGGGCATACAATCCTGGGGTTTCCCACGGATGACGTCTGCCATGAGTGGTCTACGTCAGGCCCCGGATCTCTCAGCTTTATCTCGGGGACACTGCTCCCACAACCTGACAACACCGATTCCCAACATTGGTCTGCCACTATGGGACACGGTGACCCCGGCATGGACCGAGGGCCCTCTATGGTGCCTCCCGATCTCGCCAGCTCCTAGTCTAGGCTCAACGCCTCGGGTTGCTGACACTCTAGTACCCCCTGCAGTGTTAGCTCTAGGTGCAAGCACAACGTTGTGAGCATCTGTAACACTACTATCGGCTCGGGTGAAGGCCTACACTCGAGTCACCCAGCCACCGGCCTCCACTATAGACTTTGTGTCTTGGGGGCCCATTCTGATATTCCCGGTGGGTGGCCTTGTGCCACCAGCATTTACGGGTTGGGTTTTCTCGGTCTAACACCTTAGCGCAGAATCATCTTTGGCTCCCCAGAAGAAGCAGCATCGTAGCTGTAAAGGAAAGTGACTCGCTACTGTTGTTGACACCCATTTTTTACCAATGAGTCGGGTCATTTCTCTTACTATTATTTGTTGATGCCTCGAGTCGTTCATCGCTTGTTGGTCTTGAGATTCTTCCTTCTGTTCCTCTCCTGTTTCTTGGCGATGGTCGCCTCCAGGGGAGTAGGAGGAGGAGGCACTAGAACTGACGCTAATGGATCCCCGTGGGAATATCGTCGAGCCAATGAGTTTGCAGGACGAGGTCAGCGACTCTTCTTTGCCCAGATCTCAATCCAGGCACCTTTCGATTGTTGTAGTTGGAAGGTGACGTTGATCACCTGTTCAATGACCTTGAGTGGTAGTTCCTGATAAGCTGGGATGCTGAGATTGCCGTCCAAGGATGTAGGCACGGTTTGATGCCTTAACTATGGTGGCTATGGAAATCTACCACAAATCGGCTGACTTGTGCTGGCGTCCGAGGACGTGTGCGCGGTTTGATGCCTTAACCGCAGTGGCGAGGGAGGCTTCTCCTATTGAGCAGACGTATTGGCACTGGCGTCCGAAGACGTATGCACGGTTTGATGCCTTAGCCGCGGTGGCGAGGGCTTTTGCTGAGAAGTGGCTCGAGGAGCATGAGCAACATCCTGCTTCCTGGCCAGACCTCTGTAGTCTAACTGCGGATAGGGTCGAGCGACACTCGAAGAAGTCTTGGGGCCTTGCTGCCCCCGTTGGCTATCTTGATCTTGTGCGCCAGATGGCCTCTGTGATGGCAGACCCGACTTGCGAACTGTTGGGAGGACCTGGTCCGGTCGTGTCAAAATCTCATCCAGCTTCTATTTTCCCTTCCTATCCTCGAACATCGGAGACAGGAGTGGAATAGGGGGAAGATGAGAAGAGCTTGAGGAGCTCAGGGTAGCCTCGCCCACCAGGACATCCTCTTGGCCAAGAAGGACTCGGAGGAGTCTAGCAGTGTCTTCTCTGGAAAAGGGCAAAGACTCTAGCTCTTGCCAGGGTCGCCATTGGTGGCTGAGGTGGCAGGGGTCGGCTGACCGGCCTGTGATGTCGAGGAATCCAGGGAGACCCGGGGAGCAGGGGGATGAATGACGTTGGCCGAGAAGGTACTCGGCCCTGTCCCTTGGCTGGCATCTTGCTCCCTGTGCCTCCGCAGCTGCTCGAGGGTTTCTCCATTGTCAGTCTGAAACTCGAGCCATTCTGGAGTGTGCTGGTAAGACAGCCCATGCCCATTTTCCTGTGGAGGATCAGGCTGCTCTAGTGTATTTTTGGTAGTGCTCAGAGTTTCTTCGACAGCTTGTCGCAACCGAACAAGTGCCATGAAATTTCCCTCAGCATCGATCTGCTCCCACTGGATCTGTTCCTGGATGAGGTACTGGACTTCCTCACAGGACTCGATCGCATGGCAGATTTGTGCATGGAAGGGATAGTACTGGGGATGACTTAAGTCCCATTGAGTGTAGTCTGCCGGTGGGTCCCAGGGCAAGATTTGCGCCCTCTCGACGAGAACGTCGAAGAGCCACCGGGTTCTTTCCCTGGGGAAGGAGAGGGGTCTGCGATCATGCAGGGCCTCCACCCTGGATACCAGATTGACCGCTCTCTTTGGTTAGCACTGGGTTCCTCTGATTTGTCATCAGAGAGAGAAAATGCCACCATCATGTGATCACATTAGCCGAAGGGTGAACCACACGTGGTCTAGACCACGTATGTGGCTGTGGAGGATCGACGAGACCACTCTTCATTTGAATAAGGCCATCTCGGATCAACTTTTATGCCTGGGACTTAAAGACATAGCAATCTTTGAGGGAATGACCCAGCATGCGGTGATATGGGCAGTAGTTGGGATCGTCGATTTTCTGGGCTTCATTCAGCTTGCGGACTTCAGGTACTTCGGCAATCCTCTGGGCCATACAGAGGTCGAAGAGCATCTTCGTATGTTCCTTCTTGAAGGAGAAGGGCGTCTTCATATGCTCTAAGAAGGAGGGAGCAGCTGGCTTATCAGCTGGCCTTTTGTTGGAATCACTCGTCCTTGCTCCCTTGCTGGCTTTAGTGGCAGTGGTGAATTCGATGATGTTCACCTCAGTCTGTTCCCGTGTCTGCTTACCCTTTGCTGAAGCGTAGCTCGGGTTATCAGTGAAGAACATCTCTATTTCGGCGACTGTCGAATTGAGCTGGTTGAAGCCCTTGACGTTGGTGCCGAGAAGCTTTTCGCTGACCTCGGCTGCCAAGCCTCGATGACAGATGGTGGTGGCATCCTCCTGGACTGGCGGGTTGATGCACCTCATACTGAGGTCTCGCCATTTCTTGATGAAGTCGAGGGCGCTCACCGAACGGGTGCGACTGTCGAACTAACCTCGGCTCCCAGCGCTACTCCAAGCAATGATAGAAGGGTAGACTCTGATCTGACGAAGTCAGGAGCTGCCGATTCGCCGACAAGACGCCAGGCCTAAAGCGAAGACCTGCAAGAACAACAAGAAAACCTAGGAAAATCTAGACAGACGATAGACAACACGACTAGCACGTCATGCACACTGCCCCACACACGACTGGAACATCGCGCAGGCGACAGACACTGACCTCGGGAAAAGCCAAGAGAAGGCTAGCCCAGAAAGGTCAAGACGCACAAGAAACGCTGAGAGTTACGTGCCACATGACTAGAGTGCCTTCTCACTAGAAGAACAGCCTGCTGCGTCCACTGACGTCTTATGTTGCGCCTACTAGCGTCTTGTCTACGTACCTTACCGCAAGGACTAGGCCGAGACCAAGACACTATCAGAACCAGAACCAAAGTACCGTCGCGAGTGACTAGTCAGGGTCACGCCTGTTGACGTGAGTCCAAAGCCCCTGACCACGTGTGCACACACTGGCCCACTGCCTAAGCTAGGCCTCTAGCTAGTATTCCCCCTCCGTTGGACGCCATGGTTAGACTCGGGGCCCACAGAACTAGCTTAAGAACAGTATATCAGGAAAGTGCCCCACTACAAGAGCCGTCACGCCGTAACGTGGCGTTAGGCTATGACTAGTGGAGGCTCACAAGACACAGAGACTCAAAACACGAGTGCCAAAGTACAGACAGGCAAGGAAGCACTATCACACGTACTTTAAAGCACCAACGGTAGTACAACAACTGCGGACAGACTCAGGACAAGGCAACTAGACCTACTCACGTAACGATCCTTGAGTTAGATGACTCGGAGGCAAGATCGTCACTAATAGCGGAACAAGCCGCCAATCGGTCTAATCTTAAGCCATAGGGAACGACGATGTCGAAGGAAACGACACGCGGAGACCTGAGGGAACATCGAGAACCCTCAACACATCTGGACACATAGAACGAGGTAAGATGATATCTCGAGGCATCCAGAACCATGTCTCGAACTGGACAGAACCGTCGAGACACACAGGTTACCTGTCAACCACTGGGTGACCCCGGGTTGACCGGAACCAGACAATGACAACTCAACAGTAGGAAAGAGAATCTTACCACAAGCAAGAAGACTCATGACTGCCTTATAACGTAGTTTTAGCCCTCATAGGATGTCGGGAGACACCCACGGGAAAACGGGCAGACCACAGGGACAAGCCAAGATAATCAGAAATGAAAACATCGGAGGACGACACTCTGAGAAAAGTGAACCATCACTCAACCGCTAGGCAGACCCGACAGTCAAGGAATGGCCGCTACGTGACCAGAGACAAGGATGCTGGCAGTTCTAGATTGAGTCATTTAGGGACCTGTCACAATCAGGGAAGTGGCTGCACCCAGTCACCTGAACCGACCTATCCAGAGACTACCAACATACAGAGACCGCCCTATAACACAAACCTAAGATAGACCGACACACAACCGAATAACACGACAGACTCAACAAGATGGGCGGTCACATAGTGGCCACTCAAGGGGGATGAACGGTTGGGGACAAACCGCACAACGGGCAGACCCCTAAAGGCTAAAGAGGATGGGCGGTTAGGGGTGGACCGCCCAAGGGGATGAGCGGTCAAGTCTTGGCCACTCAAGCCCACAACCCAGTCTAGTTCCTGGTCAAAATGGCCTTGACCAGACCGTTGAACGGAACCGACTTACTACAGTGTCAGTCAAAACAGTCTTGACCGGACCACCTATCGCGACCGACACTCAACTGTTGACTAAGGGTCAACTGGGATGGGCGGTCTGATGTTGGCTGCTCAACCCAATGGAAAGATAGGCAGCTGAAGGCTGGCCGCCCAAGTGGGGATAGGCGGGCCACACCTGGCCGCCCATACCATGTGCGGTCTATTGTGTGGCCGCACAAGTCCCAAAACCAGATGGAGATAAACGGTCTAGAGCAAGCCGCCCATACCTTGGGCGGTCTCTAGTGCGACCGCTCAACCGTCACGGCGAGCAAACCATGGGGTTCATCCGAAACACAGGGGATACAGCCACAACCACCCTGGCAATCACATGGACTCCGACCGGAGTCAAAATGATGCACGAATCGTAAGAAACGGGCAATTCTAATGAAATCACCCAAATGGGGTTAACAAGGTTCCCGGCCTCC
>JANBPO010001216.1:0-11065 GCA_024336825.1 Amorphophallus titanum
ATGATAGTCCAGAATTTACACAAATGTATAAGTCCGACAACAACAATAACAGTCCCACTGTACAACTACACGGGACATACCCCGGACAAAAGTATACCGGGATTGACAGACACGGCTGGCGCTCTAGGCACGGTCTCCAAAAACTTACGAAGGATCGGCGGACGGCTGGGACGGCTCACCTGCAGGAAGGAAGGGTGAGTCATAGCCAGACTCAGTAGGGGTCACACGGATCCCTACCTCGCACTAAACACGTAAGCATACGGTAAAAAAGATAATTAGAGCATGCCTTTAAGTCCCAAACAGGCAATGACATGATAAACACAATAATAGCAAAGTGGGAAAGCCCACCTAAACAGGTAAACATGTCGAATTACATTAAATAATAGCATCAGGAGCTAAATCTACCAATAGAGCAAACCCTAGCTAGCCATGTGATAGGAAGAAGGAAGACCACCAGAAAGAAGAAATCAAATGCATCCACTGACGTCTTACACTGCGTCTTTAGCACCTCGTAGTCAAGCTCATGACAAGCGAGTGACACAATAGTACCGCACCGAGTAACTAGTCAGACTAACACTCGTTAGCGTTAGGCCAGGCCTCTGACCACGTGTGCACACACTGACTCAACACCTTGAGCCAGGCCTCTAGCTAGTTTTTCCGCCCAGTAGGATGCTACTGACTATGCGAGAGGGCCCATGGAAACTACCTTAAAAATCGTACAATGGGAACACCTTGCCACCTCTCCCAGGTGAGCCGACACAGAAGTCGTTGGGCTACGACTTGTGGTTCCATTAGAAGGAAAGAGAAAGCTACTCTTTTGGGATGTAAAATAATGCTACAGTGTACAAAATACTTTAAACGTGGCATGTATGAATCATGAAATGCATTAGAAATTACATAAACAATCTTTTAAAATCTCCAGGTGTATAACGAATCAGGACCACCCCGTTACATACCATAACAGACCGGGGCAAGACCACTACACTCAACAGAACTCATAAAAATCCACAGTCAATAGGGACTATAACGCACCCGGACAGGCGTGTTATAGGACTATAACGCACGGGGGTAGGGGCGTTAAAGTTAACAGGCACACAACACGACCGACAAGGGCTATAACGCACCATAATAGGCACGTTAAAGACACATGAACTCAAAAATCCACAAGAAACCTACAGTTTCCATGCGTGATATAACGCACCCATACTGGGGCGTTAAAGAACTATAATAGACCTAGAGGAGTCCGCCACAAGGGGAAATAACGCACCTATACAGGCACGCCAAATGACTATAACACACCGGGGCAAGCGCGTTATGTCGACTGGGTTTCAAGATTTCGGAGTTTGAAACTGAACCCCCTCCCGATTGACCGAAATCAACGGGGGACGCGGGGAAATGCATTTCTAAACTACCTTACCATCACATAACAACATTCAATACCTAGACATGCCACTAGAATTAAAAGATGATGCCATGGAGACGATTTCAAGCATTATGGACTAAAAATAGACTAAATGGAAACATGCATAAAAAATAAGGAAAAGGGCATTGGACCATGGCGCATGTGGTACTGACGGTGTCCTAACGAGGCAAGGAGTCCATCCCCCTACCTGGATTACGACGAAAACAACGATTCGATGCCGATCCGGCAAGAGGGCAACGCGGCACCTCCTGGCCTGACTCGGCTCCACGCTCCGCGGATCGAGAGAAGATGGGCGCCAACGCGATCCTCGCAACGCGACCAATCTAATGGTACCTCCCTCGCTTCGATCAACGGCCGTCTGGACCAGAAATCGAGAGAGTAACAAATTTTGAGAAATTAGCCCAAAATTTTACAAAATAGAGTTTTGCATAGAAAATGATGAAAATGACGATGGATGGCGATGCATGTGGAATCAATGGGTTCCTAGCGAGACGAGGAATTCGTTCCCCTACCTCTTGCGTGGCGAAGACCGCGAATCGGTGCAGATCGGACAACGGAGGCCGCGCCGTCCTTTTGCTCGCACGCACCTCCACGCTCCACAACTCGAGGTATGAAGGGTACCGACGCGATGCTCAAGTTGAGCCCGTCCCATCGGAACCTCCCATGCGTCAACCCGAGGTCGAATGGGCCGCGAACCGAGTGAAAGGGGGAGAGAAGCGAGAGAACATGTGAGGGGGAGAGAGAGAATCGAGCGGAAGAGAGAGTGAGTGAGATGTGAGAGTGGGGAGAGGGGTCGAGCCTGCAAGCCAAGCAGGTCCTTCTGATCAGGGCCACCAGGATGAAGCTTTGCCACCCCTGGAGGAGTCTGTGGCCCCGCTGTTCCAAGAAGATGCGGAAGGCTAGGACGAGGGGGAGCGCCCTTCTAAGAAGCGGGAGAAACCTCGCCAGACGCCGAAGACCTTGGAGGAAATTAACCCGTCATTTGACAAGACCCGTGCTCGGGCGGACCGCAAGATCATTCATCATATGAAGCGGTTCCCGACGAATGTCACCATCTGGGAGGCCATCGCCTGGAGCAATGATCTCAGGGAGGCTCTTGTCAAGATACTCCAAGACCCGGAGGCCTATGAAGCCCATGTTGCAAAGCTGCAAGCACAGGCATATAAGGCACTTACAGCCAACATATCTTTCACGGACAAAGACATGTTGCTGTCCTCTCCGTGTCACAACCGCCCCTTGTACATGTGGGGGACGATTAATGGGCACGATGTAAATCGAATCTTGGTGGATGCTGGAGTAGCCATGAACATCATGTCTCTGAAGACTTTCAAGTCTTTATATTTGGCGCCTTACTTGCAGAAGGTGAACGCGGTCAAGATCTCGAGATTCAATCAGGATTCCGAGGAGGCGCTAGGTCGGGTTGAAGTCAAGCTAGCTTTGGGCGACTTTGTCACCCAAGCGACGTTCTATATTATCAATGTCGACACATCTTATAAGGTGCTGCTTGGGAGACCCTGGCTCCACGGTAATTGGGTTGTTCCGTCAACTCTGCACCAGTGCATTAAATATGCCAAGGGAGGGGAGCAACATACGGTCTTTGCAGACCAAGCCCCATTCCATCCCAATGAGTGCCACCTGGCCGATGCTTCCCTGTATTTTGGGGAGCCCATTCTAGCAATTCCCGAGCCTTTAAAGGACAAAGGGAAGTAAAAAGTGAACCATGAAGTTGAGGAAGGGCAGCTGTTCACTGTCAATCAAGACATGGCAAAGCTGCACAGGCTATAAGCCTCCAGCCCTCCTCCAAGCCGACTCAGCCGGAGAGGCGAAATGTTGACTTCGAAGCCAACCTCCTCAGCCAGGTCATTGACCGAAGCATCTCCTTACCGCCCAAGTGCCTTCAACTCTCGTCCCAACGGGAAGAGTACGAGGTGGAGCAGTTGAAAACCTTCATAGTCTCCTATCAACGGAGAAGAAGGAGCAACAAGGGCAAGAAGGGAGACAATCCGATCATCTTTTACAAAGGTGACCGAGTTCCACCGTGCCCTCCTGAAGATGATTTCGGCTGAGATACTCCCACCGATGTGGCGCCAGAGCCAGTCCAGGAGATGGACGACATGCCGAAACACATCAGAGAAATGTGCAAGAAGCAACACATCCCGCAAGCTCAGGACCTCGCGCGAGCGGCATATTTCCATCAGCTGTGGAGCCCTCCATAAGTCCGTGGGCAAGCTCCCTTCTCCCGCAAAGACACGCGGGGACTAGGCTATGACCAGGAGAGGGACTTCGAGGTCTATTTTGCAGTCAATGCCATAAGACTGCTACCCCCTCATCACGGGCAAGCTGAAGTCGAGCCCAAGACTGATGTCTCTGTAAGGGAGTCTGGTGAGGTGTCGATGGCACCATCACCTTCATCAGAAGTCAACAATGACCACCCCTCAGAGGGAGGAGCAGCCCAGCCTGCCAATCATCAACAAAAAGAAGCAAGTCCCTCGACTTCAAGCCATGAGCAAGAGTGCTTCAAAGAATTTGAAGTCTACCAAGCAAACACTGATGATGAGGAAGACTTCGTCGACCTCCAACCAGCTCTACCTGAGCTTGAAGACGGTGGCCAAGCAACGGTGGACGAGTTGATCGAGATCAATCTCAGAAGCAATGGAGACTATCGCCCAACCTTCGTCAGTGCTCTCCTCAGTGAGAAAGAAAGGCAGTCGTATCGACAGCTACTAGAGGAGTTCAGGGATTATTTCGCCTGGACTTATAAAGAAATGCCCGGACTCGACCTTTCGGTGGCTAAACATGAACTGGCAATACTTCCAACAGTCAAGCCAATCAAGCAAGCTCAAAGGCGTATGCGCCAGCTCAAAGGCGTATGCGCCATGAGCTGGAGTTGAAGGTCAATGCTGAGGTTGACAAGATGCTCGATGTCGACTTCATAGAGCCTTGCATATATCCTGTGTGGCTCGCCAACATAGTCCCAGTGAAGAAGAAGAACGGCCAAGTCCGGTTTCAGCCAAGTCTAGCCCCGCACGATTCGGAGCCCCCGTCTAATAGCATCACCCCCGACAAGTCGAGTTTGATCTACAGTTTGACTTTCCTGTGCCCTGGTCAAGTAGTCGACCACTGGAGGTACCACGCCCACCTCCCACCTCTTCTACTTCTGCCCTTTGGAGGAGCTTAGAACAGGTCTCCCAACTTTCCAATGGGACTGGTCTCGCCCCGATCTGAACTCCCAGCTAGGAGATACACCACTGGCAAGGGTTCCCTATCCGTCTGGAGGCCTCGCCTGCGCGAACTCTGGAGAATGGACTGTATCGGTGCTCCCAGGATCAGATCATGGCAATTCCAGTTCTGGAATGTTCCTGGAGCGTCCCTATTCGCGTCGACTCCAGCCCCAACCCGATCCGGCATCATCCCAGGAAGATACAACCTTGGTGAGTCAGTCCCAATTTTCTACTTATACACTGGGTTCGACCCTACCGGCATCCAGAGGCTACAACTGACTTGATCGGGAAAGATCGATGAAGATTTTTGGTGGAGGCACACTAGACCCTCCCCTCTCTCCAACAGAAGTGGTCCCACCTCGATCCGACACTCCAGTTGAGTGCACCACCCTGAACAAGCGCCCACTGACTTGCAAAAGACTACAACCAGTGCAGAACCACAGGATTCGATGGACCGGCTTCGTCCGAGCTTAGAAAGAGGCGATTCTACTTCCCAGTGACTGATAGTTCAACCAGCTTTCCAGTGACTCTAATCTCGCCTCCATTGGACATCCCAGTAGGGAGTTCCC
The DNA here is from genome assembly GCA_024336825.1 of Amorphophallus titanum. Classification (NCBI taxonomy): domain Eukaryota; kingdom Viridiplantae; phylum Streptophyta; class Magnoliopsida; order Alismatales; family Araceae; genus Amorphophallus; species Amorphophallus titanum. The sequence continues at coordinate 5,214 of JANBPO010001216.1, forward strand.
CTCCCGACAAGGTGCTGGTTGTAGACAGTTAGGACAGTAAACCGGGCCACACCGATCGGGAGCTGATCTTCTTTGCCCACACTAATCTCCCCTCCCCGCCTTGCCAGCTGAGTGCCCCTCCCTGCGTTGAGGTAGTGTTTGATGTAATTAATCATTCCCCACCCCTAGTCCACCCCTCCTACGAGAGGAGTAGTTTTATAATTAAGCCATTTCAGGTCAAAGCGACTCCGGCGCAGCGTGCGGGGAGGAAACCCACACTTCCCCGCTCGCCCTCGTCTCCGAACAGGGGCCAGTTTCTTCAAACCAGCTAGGTATAGCTCTCAGCCCTCGCTCTCCCTTTGGTACTTATTCTTTCAATATTCAACATTACTTCGTCGATAAGCGAGAGAGAGTCCGGTCCCGAGACTCCACTACCTTCGAGTGACCACCGTGGGGGTAAGAGAGTGAACCCCGTGCCCTTCGGCACTTGGCCGACCCAGTGAATCGGGCACCCATACCCATGGGGAGTTTGACCTAAGCCTTGCTGGCCCTCCATCAGCAATGGTTCAACCCATCCCCTTGACTCGATATCCCCGAGTCACCCCAGGTTGAGTGTGTGTGCCGTGAGAGCGCTCGCCTACGCGAATTCGAGAAACTTGTGATCGTTCTTCTGATTATAGGTCCAAGGGGCATCAGTCTAGTGGCTTTCACCCCCAAGGTGGTGTCACATCAAATTAGTATTAGAGAAAATTTTAGACTTGTCTCTACTAAGTCTAGTCCTAGGGCCATTGTATTTATCACCCGTGTATCACCACCTCCTATGGCTACCTCATACTTGGCATATTCATCACTTTTAGACCCATTAGAGATCTTTGTGTTTGACGGATCCTACCCTAGTACATACCTAGAGTGGGAGAGATCTATAGATAAACACCTTGAGAGGTTCATCATGTCTGGGCCTATGCAAGTCAATTTTGCGAGTAGTATGCTCTCGCACCAAGCTAGGGATGAGTGACGACGCATTGTAGGTTTAAGAGAAGTTAGAAGGCAAGAGCCCATCGATTCTTGGGGAGAAATGAAGGCCGAACTTAGGAAGGTCTATGCACCCCGACTCTCCCCCCGGATATACCAAATAACCCGAGATCTTGAGAGAATTGTTAGACTTGCTTCCCCTCAGCCATCCGATCCGAAATTCTTGGCCCCACAAGCCAACCTGGCCCCTCCCATGAGAGGTTCCTCACCTAGATCAAGTAGGGCCCACGCCGCACCCCCTTCCACTCCAACAACTACCATCCCTAGCCTTACCCTTTCTCGTAAAGGAAGAGCCCCATAGGGATAAAAATGAGTGGAACCACCTCGGGTGAAGCAAGCTGTTGTGCATATGTTGTCTAGCTTTGATGATAGCAACATATCATATTCTGTTTTGATGATAGCAACAAAGTACCTTGTAAAACATGATCAGGGACCCATGAAAGTGCTCCAAAAGCTATCCGATACTGATCCGAAGGATTTAAGATATTACATCCTCCCCTCCTTTAAGAAATTTCATCATCGAAATTTAAGGAGCCAATAGGGAACAGGGAAGAACAACCCAAATGGCTGACAATGCTCTCCAAGCTCCAGCCAAACCTCAAAAACATGAAAACACGATTCTCGAAAACACAATTCAGAGGATCACTGCCAGACCCTGATCACAAACAAGATCATCATGCTCTAGATCTTGAGGTACATCGATCCACAGAATGAGCACGACATACAAAGGAACACCAGTCTGGCACCTCCAAATCATGGTAACATTGCTATCGTCTCACATATTGAGGAGACACGATCCATGCCATGAAACAGCCACTGATAAAAACTCATACTCGGTAGATAATACAAGTAGAGCAGCTCTCACAAGGAAGACAATCATCTCAGCTGACTGCTCCAACCATTGGCTTTCGTGCTATAACAACAATCGAAATTGGCACATAGAACGTTAATGACAGCACTGGACCACAAACACAATCAAGCCGGTCCTCACTCAGACACCACATTGACTCGAGTTTTACGCCAACTCTACCCTCTCAGGAGAGTACAACAAAACCAACCGACAAGATCATGGTCAACACAATGCCAAGCTCAGACTCACATGAAACTACTCCCATGCTGACCACAAGCACAACCACATACACAACCTCAACAACACCTGTCAAGCCCTGGCTCCATTCTCAACACAGAACTAGGGGACACAACCACTAACTGGGTCATATCAAGGCAGAATTACAATTGGCCACACAGCTAAAATGTACTAGCCACTCACAGCTTGCCAATAAGGACCCACAACATTCAAGAAAAAGCATCTCTAGGACTACAATCACAACCTGAGAGCACAGCTTCCAATAATGCAGAAAAAGAAAGGGTACTCAACTAGCATATCCACTGACATATTTCCCCCAATTCTCAAAACTACTAGTGCCAACAACCATAATGCCTCAAGCAATGACATGGCAACCAACAACATCAAGGCACACATAGCTAAGACAATCTCACACCGAGGAAACAATCCTCTTGGCCGATCAGAATCTTCCAACCCTACGATCCTCGACCTGTGGGTTATGGGCCCACACGCTTCTGCTGCGCACGCAACACAACGCACACATGCACCACAAATAACTCAGCATCCGCATCTGAGCACACCTGTCGACGCCATTACAATTCATAAAATGGCAATGTACCACGCCTCGAGTACCGATCCTGCCAACTGTCGATCACAACTTGCCATAGTACAAAGCATGAAGAGCACCAGCTTTAGCACAAATCGCAAAGGACGTGCGCCTCAGCTTATCCCCCAGTCCCAAAACAATCACTGAACCTTCATAGCACAACAGTCGCCAAATACGACATGTCGAACACGGTGCACAATGGCCCCCAAATCCTTAATCTAGGTCTAAAACCAAGCCACCACTGAAATAAAAGCAAATCAGGTTCAAAACTAACATAGTCCACACAAGAGTAGACACAGGACTAAGGCTTCATGGAGACAGCACATCTAAAGCTTACCTCAAAATAATGCCACAACCAAAATAAGAAAGATCAAGCTCGACCAACATCTACTCAACGGGAAAGAAAATCCTAGGTTCGCCAGAGCACTCTCTCAATCAAGGCATCCAACTACCACAACAAACCACAACCTTAACACCTCAGGGGTTGACCAAACCTCAAGTTGGAATAGCCAAAACAACATTAATCTACTCCGGAGAACATGCACGGCCATTACACTAACAATAATTCCCATCAGCCACCTGACCATACCACAGAAAACTCGAATGTCGCACCATAGATTTGCACCTACTGGTAAACTCTGCCCAGCGCAGCACAATTGAGACCAACATCATGACGAAAAAAAAGGACAAAGAAAAGCCCTAATTGTGACACATGAAAAGTAATGAAGCTCAGATGCTGCCACCTAGCAAGAATCTCAGAAGAAGCTTCTAAGGAAAAGGTGTTTTACACATGCCCTCTATCCGTTGCCAGATATATATATACAGAGAAGAGACGAAAAGAAGAGAAGAACAGAACAGAAGTGAAAAAGAGGAAGAGTGAAGAAGATCAAACGAGAGGAAGAGGAAGAAAACCAGAGTGAGGCAGAGCCTGAAAAGCATTCCATAGAAGTGTGCCGTCATTCTAATTACATTCAATAATCTTATGTGAGTGGGAGATGATTGTAGGTTGCCTAGCGTCTGCTTTCGATGTTACCGCATAAGAAAGTTGAATGTGATTGGTTCAGATTTTTGGTAGCAAATTTGGACGATGTGTACAATGATGTCCACTACTCTCACTAAAGAATGTAGTGATTTTATGTGATGACCACTGACAATTGGTTTGTCAATCTCACTATGGGTGACAACTTAATTGGTTACGACATTTGGCACTGTAGAGATCCGTCAAAAAAAAAGCATGGGTTGCTTATGCGGTTATGATCGTTATTGACGTAGATCGTCTCCTTTTCTTCCTTTTCTTATTCGACTTGCTGGATTCTGCCATGTGACATGTGCTAGAGTCGATGCCTATGTGTGGATTAGGCTTGACTGAACTAGCATGTCGGAAGCCTTTTTTTTTGGAAAGGGCTATGAGTCATGGAATAATTATTGCCAAGTTTCCTCCCTCTCTGGTGAAGGAATGATGGTCTTCCTGTAGAAGAAAATTTTCTTGCCTTAGCAATAGTGCTGAGAGTCTTAAACTCTGATCCGTTGGGACCATAGTCTGATATCCTACCATTTTCAGCAGTGGGGAATATGTTTCTCACCACGTGTCTGATCACCACGTATCTGCCAAAAATAGTAGGAATGATCAGCCTAGTGGGAGTACAACTACTGAGGAGTGCACACTCAGTGGGGAGTGCACACTCAGTGGGAGAGCGTTGGTGAAACCACTAGAAAAATTAAGACTCGACTGTAATGGCAAACGTGGGTATGTCCCTCGTCAAATTTAAAAAACTTTTGATGACCATGTGCTCATTCGAGAGCCTAAAGAATGATGCAAAGCCCAGGTTTATCCAGTAGTTTTTACATCATTGTCGGATTCCATGACACTACATATGGTTTGGGAGTTAGTAGATCCCTTAAATGTGCATGAAGAAATTAAAAACTAGTGGGTTTCAAATGTGCGCGCAAGGCAGATAGGTCATAGAATATATTTGAAACATGACTTATGGTGAAAGATTACATCTAAGAGTGGATATAGTCTATGATGAGGTGCTATCTCCAATGGTGAGGTTTTCATCCGTTCGTCATTCACCAGTATTGAGCTATCCTTAGTTTTTGACTGCATTTTTCTATGGAAAACTAGACGAGAAAAATTATATGACTTAGGCAGATGGCTTTGAGGCCAAAAAAAGTAAGGGCGCAAAGCTTGCTGCCCCAAGCATAGAGCTTGAAATGATCGTCTAGACAGTGGAATGAAGTGATTATCTCGTTTCGTTTCGAGAAGAGCTTCAATGGCCACTGTATGCATGTCAAATGAGTGGGAGGAAAGTGTTTCTCCATTGATTATTGTAAGTCAATGATTTCTAGATAGCTAATTATAATCATCTGGAGTGTGATTCCCTGTATAGGTGAGACAAGCTATGTGCTTGGAGTGAAAATTGTGTAGTATCGCTTGTAAAGGATCCTGTGTTGTCTCAGGAGACCTATAGTGATCAAGCGATTAGATCGACACAATTTACCACCTATTAATACTCCATTTGCTAGAGACCGTGTTTTGTATTAAAAATGAAAAGGGATAAATGTCAAGAGTGCCTTATATGCTAGGAAGCTAGATACACATGGTGTTGTGTGTCCATAGTGTATTAGTCTCACTGTAAGTCTAGCTGGTTGTCACCTGGGCAATAATGGTCCCACGCATCTTTTGTAGACTTGCGAGGGACACTAAGCTATGTCTTGTGAGATAGATGTGCCAAAATTGATTGGTTGTAACAATGTGACGTCGACTTATGATCGAGATAAGCGGAAGTCCATCTCGGGATTAATGTTCCTACTGATTGGTCGAGCTATCTCGTGGTAGAGAATTGATGCGCATTATTTTTATCCTCAATAAAGGCACAGTGAGTGGATTGTTCCGCTACGTTCTTACGTAGTGTAGTTGTGGTACGTCCTATAATATTTGGCGCATACACCTTATTCAAATGTGAGGTAATGGTGTATAACTATACATAGGCTACAGTGGGCATTGGCCTTCGCCAAGGACATTAGATAGCAGAATATCATTACATCTAATATGAGAGGTAGTAGAGTGTCGACTGATTTGTTCTGGTCAAAGTAGTTGATCTGACAGATTTGTTCTAATTAAAAGATCATTATGGGACATCATTAAGAATATAGTAAGATCATTCT